>JXUT01141747.1:0-25814 GCA_000934455.1 Apostichopus parvimensis
GGAACTTGTGCAAGCCACATATGATGGTTGACTTTTAACTGGTCTCCATTTAACAGTCGACTCGGATAAACTGCTTTTCGAAGATACTATTCGTTTATTTACACCAACAACGTATACATAACTAGATATGTTTGCGAAAGAGTATAGTAACAGACTCTACCAATTGGTGCACCAAGTTTGTACCAGTTTTACTCGCACTGGTCTATTTCTGCCATGAATCAGTTAAAAAGGTCAAAACACTACTTTATTGATACTTGCCTCTTTTTACAATTTTCCTGTAAATAAATACGTTACGCTTAAAATTGTATCCAAATTACTCGAATGGAAGCTAGTCAGTCCTATATATACTGGAGTATCTGTTTGACACAATTCTTTTGACGCTTATCCGACGGTAACTTTCAAGTGGCCCGTTGGTCTAGAGGTATGATTCTCGCTTCGGGTGCGAGAGGTCCCGGGTTCGATTCCCGGACAGGCCCAATTGCTTTTGCAAGAACAGTAAATTGACCAGCTTTAATTTTGTGCATACTACATCACTTAATTCGTATGACGTGTTGGTCCTCGTTGCGCAATTGTTGACTACTACAGTATACGTTCCCGGATGGGGTTGAACCCCCTAGTCGTTTGGGAATGACATGAAAACCTTAGAGTGCTACGTGTCTCTAAGCTGATACTAAAAACTACCGGCCATATTTTATTTCTTTTGCGATAAAAAGATAATGTAATTCAGCAGATGCATGGTGACTAGGCCAGGACCCACCAAACCAATCCCCAGGCTTTAGAATAAATGCTCAGAATGCTTGAAAGCTCCGAAAAGTGAAGATAAATTCACGACGTTTGGAATAATCTCACGACCCATCATGATATTTTTGCGCGACCTGTAGTTGAAGCAGTCTCCGTGGCGCAATCGGTTAGCGCGTTCGGCTGTTAACCGAAAGGTTGGTGGTTCAAGCCCACCCGGGGACGTGGAAATTTTGTCCTTTTCCACTCAGTGATATTCGTTCAAGTATGTATTTCTGATTAAAACGTTACCTCTTTAGGTTTTTCCATGCTATAAATACTGTATATATTATATCCTTTTGCATATTAATGACTGCTTTTCACAATGAAATTTTCAACAAACTGAAAGAAGATAAAATGTCATGGGTGTAGGAATGCATTCCATTTTATACTTGAATCGTTATCGTGTTCTGCTTGCTTTGATACGGTAGCTGATGTATAGTGAACTTTGACCTGCACGTGTTGTGACAGTAATACAGCAAATGATACTATATATGTTGAGAATTGCGAAATCGGAACATTAATTAATTTTGTTTAGTAATCAATAATGTGAGACAGGCAATAAAACTAAACGAGGAAATATCACATTTGCAATAACCCAAACTTTGAAAGTGATTAAAATGGATGAACCACTGACGGCCTTTAGTGTAGGAGTATAACTTTCAATTTATCACACAAAGAAATACCTTCATCACAGATTGTACCAAATAATTCCTTTTAAATTCCTTATTTGATGTAACTGTACTTGTGCTTGTGTTCCCAAGACCCAAGGTGTCCCTTTTTTAAATAAGATGTGAACCCAATTGGTACCGAATCAGATTGTAATTCGCTGTAGAATGTTTTCTTAGATAAATTGCCACTCGTTGAGATCTAGCGACACTGGTAAGAAACTCGTAATTGACATATGACACAGGTTATCGATCGTTTAAGGTCCAGGGGTCGTGGTTATAATACAACGCCATTATAGCTCTCCAGCCGCTCCATGAGATATTATTAGCGTTGCCAGAAGTAAAGAAAGGAAAGGATTAAGTTGACTAAAGAGAAAAGATTATAGAGAGATTATGGGATTTATTGAACCGCCTCTTCGTCTCTCTAATGGATTGTCCCCTCCCACGGATGACCTGCTTTTTGGCATTGCTGATATCACGTACAGGAGTACACATTTTGCTGGAAAGCTTGGATCAGGGGCGGATTTTCCTTCCAACTTTACCGACAAGGAACCGGTGCACTGGTCCGGGTATCGAAATGCTGAGTTTTCTTAGAAATATCAAATGCGCCTCTCGTTTCAAGGCGCCACCGCTGCCTGTTGGATAACTGGGCCGGTATAGCAAGTTATGCCACACGGTCTTCCCCCTATAGCATGGATCATTTTCCACTTTATGCTTTCCCTTGTTTTTGGTTACTAAAGGTCTTCACGATATTAACAATGCATTTATAACAGCCACCTTCTTAGAAAACGATTGATGTGATACACGAAATATTCATTGGAGCCCGAGGAAAGTCTTAATGATAGAAATGTATATTCGCCTATAGCACATCATGGTGTCTTTTACACACAAGAGAATATGCTCAATTGAAGCATGGCCACAATGAGAACGGATGATTTCCTGGAATTGCCTATATATGATCAATAACTACTCAACAAAGAAAAGTGAACCTGTTGACAATTTGCGATTACGTAATACATACGCCGCAACAGTGGCGTAGGAAGGTACTTTTGAGTGAGGGGGGCTGAAGACTGATGGCCGGCCTGGAGGAGGGGTCCAAGGGGAGGGGGTGTCCCTCCCCTTTGGATTTTTTTTGCATTTCCAGGTGGCCTCAGATGCAATTTGGTGCAATATAGCACACTTCAAACACCCACTCCATTTTGTAAATAATTTTGTATTTTCACCTGGCCTTAGATGCAATTTGGTGCTCCAAATGAGATTTTTTTCTCATTTGGAAATGAAAAAGGGGTTTTCTGACTTGCGGAGCGGGGGGGGGGGCGGAATGATACTTCCGCCCCCCATATTTTTCACTGGGGGGCTGGCGCCCCCCCAGCCCCCCGGTTCCTACGCCCTTGCACCGCAACCTCACTGGTGACGTATATGCTTAGATGCACAATGTATACGGTTAGATCTCATAGCTGTTAGTTGACACATCCTCAGTATAACAATATCACATAACGCCGATATGATCCATACGTCGATTAAACACGGGCCTACATGGTAAATACTGTTTAACCTCATCCATACCTGTGCATAGTATGGAGTGAATTTCCATACTGAATTATACTTCCTTATAGGGAATTGTAACACCTCCCTTTTGATTCTTCATCAAGGCCCGTTGGTCTAGAGGTATGATTCTCGCTTCGGGTGCGAGAGGTCCCGGGTTCGATTCCCGGACAGGCCCAATTGCTTTTGCATCATTACAATATGTGCTTGTGTATTCAAGGGAATTCCCGCCCTTATGTCGCAGACAACTAAGACAACTAAGTTGATCAATAAATATTAATATTGATATAATATATCAATAAATATTTTTAAATTATAGCATTTCCCCAGAATGTTCTTCGTTAATCTATTTTTATTTTGGGCAAGAAGTTTAGATAGACTTTCTGATATTGCAACACCATTAACATAAGCATACAGAAATATTATGATATTAGCCTATATATTAAATATTGAAGATGTATATACTTGATACATCAGGGGTGTAGAATAATCGCCGGTACGTTTCACAACGGTATAGAGTGGCCAGTTGGTCTAGAGGTATGATTCTCGCTTCGGGTGCGAGAGGTCCCGGGTTCGATTCCCGGACTGGCCCCAAATTTTGAAGAACTGTATCAGTTCATGCTTGGATTTGTCAGTGGAGCAGTTTATTAGAGCACGAGTTTGACTATTACCTGAAAGGTTCGCAACCCACTAGGGAGCCTTCATTCTCATTAATTTTTTTCTTAATTATCTTCATGCAAATTACTAGTATTTTTTCTTTGCTGAGACGATAAAGCATTTGACACCAAACGGAATAGGAAATAAACTAACGATCGAAATCATTCTTCTGAATGACATTGATCTTCATGAAAATCAAGAAAACAAGAAATTATAGAGCCCCATCACCCACCAATACCATACCCCCTCCCCCCCACTAAAGAGCCCCATCTCCAACAAATCCCCCACTTAAAGAGCCCCACCACCCACCAGTACCATACCCCCACTTAAAGAGCTCCATCACCCACCAATACCATACCCCCACTAAAGAGCCCCATCTCCCACAAATATACCACATCCCCCACTTAAAGAGCCCCACCACCCACCAGTACCTTACGCCAAGATTTATGCTATTACCTCCGTAGTATTCCACACATCTTCATTTTCTTCCACTGCCTCCGAGTTTCTCTCCGATGATGCGATATCGTCACATCGCTGAGAAATTTGAATCATGAATGGAACAGAGTTCACTTTAAGACAAAGTTTCTTGGTTTCAGAGTAATTTTGCCAATCACCATTTTCAGGTGGGATGACGTCATTTCTATGCTCGGGATATTTCGATGTAGTGGGCGGTTTCCACGGTTTCGGTATGCGAAATGCACTGTTATATGACGGTATCAAAGGCTTGTTTTCAATAATGAACGGTGGAGAGGGAGTGGGATCACAAAACGGCTGCACCACGGCTGTCTCCTTTCCCGCCTCGTTACCCACTAAATAGACGATCATAACTATGATATTTGAAAATTCTTGAAGAGAAATAAAGGTTGTGCGATGGTTTTTTCTTTGCAAAAAGAAAGTTTTTGTATTACCTTTACGTCAGACTGTATAAGTTATACTTAATGCATAATATATGTGAGGAGATTGATTGGAGTCAATGCAAAACATTCGTCATCGTGTACTGACTTTACACATAATCAGAAGAAACCCAACTGATCATGAAGAGAAAACGTGACGATGCATGGGAGAGATTAATCCATGTAAATCCACTGGAATAACGATTTTGACGAAAAATCGGGACCATCCGTGCACAATAGAAAAGCTATCCAAATAACAGCAGTTGATGTGATACAAGGTCAACGAT
Organism: Apostichopus parvimensis; assembly: GCA_000934455.1. Taxonomy (NCBI): domain Eukaryota; kingdom Metazoa; phylum Echinodermata; class Holothuroidea; order Aspidochirotida; family Stichopodidae; genus Apostichopus; species Apostichopus parvimensis. The sequence goes on from JXUT01141747.1 coordinate 4,828, forward strand.
CTTTGTTGTTGTTGTTGTTTTGTAGTCAATTTGGAGGAAATAATAAGTTGCCAACTACGATCCTTGGGTCTTTCAGAATAACTATTTTGTAGTAATTAAATTAAAAACCGCGTTCCATGGATGCCGCACGTCTCCATAGTACGCTGTATACACTACACATTGAGAAAGCTGCATGTAATCATGATTCGCTTGACAATCTTGCTGTAGTCCTCATACTGTTGCAGTATCCCAAGACTAAACCCAAATCAAGTGAACGATTTCCCGAGAGATGCATGGATCCCCCGATTACGTATTGAAACTTTATAGAGGATTATGGTCCCCTTTAATGACTTCACAAGTAATCGATTATGCAATTTAGATTTCAAAAAAGACAACCCATTGGGGAAGTATTCACAAGTAACTGCGATCGTATTCAGAGATTTATAGATCGGTTATAGTCCATTATTGAACTCCGATTAAATTCTTAGTGTTTGTGTGTATCACGCAGATGATGGCCCTGTATAGGGTATAGGCTATTGTCATTCTCGCTAATTGGGTACTAACGTGAAACATACAATACATAGGAAATTGAAACTTCATCGTAAAATTCCACGTTATAAAGGGACTAAGATCGTATGGTGACACGGACGTACTCTATGACGCATGCATGGTCAGTCATGTTGCAACGACTTGGTCAAGCTTATTTTTCAAGAGGAGTTCTCACTTCTTCATATGTTTGGAGATCTATGATCATTTAGCTCTCGATGGTTGTTAAGCACGTTAGAACAAAGTTCTCTCATGTAGGGCATTAGCGTTGGCTCTAGGCATAATCAGAATATTCCAGAGAAGAAAAAACCTTTTGAGATTCCGGCATTAAAAGAAATATTGTACTTGCGAAGCAGGCCTGTAACCAGAAATCACTATGGGGTGGGGGTGGGTGGGGGGTGATGGGGAGTTGTGCTGATGTTCGTCATCGGAAGTTTTGTTTGGGTAAGGCGGCCTACATGCAAAACGGTGATATCATTTCCGTCATATTAACTACATTATCGTACTTCTACTTGTTCCCAGTGTATATCACTAGTGAGTGTGTTATACAATGTAAAACATTTGGAACAAAGTTTTAAAAATTATTTTGGGGCGGCACACCCCCACCCCCCTCCTCCCAGTGGCTGCGGCTCTGGTGTGAAAGCGACAGAGACTAAAATTAGATAAAAACGTTTTATTGTGAATAATATCTTCACAAGTCAGAAGGACGGACACATTGTTCTCATTTGTTAAATGCTGGGAGAACCACTCCAAATTTCTCACTCAAGTGTTCTCTCCTGGGTGAGGGGGTTCGTTGTCAAGACATTTTGGTATAGTTCTATTGAATATCTTGAAATTAACATTTTACAATAAATAACAATAGTACAGTAATTTAATGTTACAGGGTCGCTTACAAAGGCCACAACAGATCCTTTTGCTATGGCATGTGGTTGATAAATTGTTCACTTGATGACCGTCACAAGTAATATTTTACATCCAAATCAGACCAGGGTTAAGTATATAGAGGCCTATAGCTAGGCTTTAAAGGTTACGTTAGCCTAGCCCATGTGTCATTTCTTCTTTCGAACATTATAACGAAAGTTCTCGAAGCAATGAACATCTGTTTTGAATCTAGCTTTGCATCAGATTATACAATGATGTACGGGCTTCCAAACACAAAAAGAAGCATATATGATATATTGTTGTCTTTCATATCATATAACACTCGCTCGTGACCAGTGTCATATAAATACTTCAGCAATGTTCTGTACGAAGACTGTGAAGCCTTCCTTTCTTCTTTTTGTTTGTTTGTTAGTTTTATTCCTTTCAGAAAAGCAATCAAGCATTTAAACTGTTTCACTGTTCACAAGTTGTCATTCAACGGTCAGTGAATCTGTAATCTCATTACATACAATGTGAGTGAATGCCTTCTTGATATTTCCTAGCAGGAATCAATGTCATTATAACGGCCTAAGCTTAGTTATAACCTTTCGGAGGACCCAAAGGACACATTCCATTCTGTCTTGTTTAATAAACTCGCCTCGATCGTGTGTTCACCAGAATTAATTAAACCTAGTAACGACCTTGGCCTTAAAATACTTCCACCAAGTACCTTGGCTGCCAGCTTAGAAATACCAAAGGGTTCAGGGGTTGTCCTTTGACCGATTGTACTGGACAGGTCAGCTGTTTAATAACTGGAAAATATCTTATTGGCGTCCCTTAGTAATAATGGCTAACAAAATAGCACTACGGGGAGTTTACACCTCCATATCGACCGCATTCCGTTATTCCATAAAATGTCATCATAAAGTAGTATACGCCTACACGAGAGAGAATAAGTACTGTGAAACACACACGATGTACATCTACAGTAGATGAGTTCACACGCTAACGTTATAACGTTGTGAAATGACTAGCTTTGATTGGTTAATCCATAACGTTTTCAATTCTTCAATCAAGTCAATAGCAACGTGGTTACATTTATCTAGGACATCCAATCAGGCGCGTAGCCAAGGGGGGGGGGGGGAAGGGGCCAGCCGCCCCCCCCCCTTGAGCATATTTTTTATTTTTTAATGTTTTTATGATATCGCTAGTATTTTCAAAAGAGAAAATGCTAAGATGCAACTTACAAGTCCTGGGAAGTGCCATTTCCAGCGATCTGGGAGGCATTTTCAGCCAAAATTTTCTTGTACGCTTCGCGCCAACTTATGGTGGCGCTACGCTTAGATAGTTTGCAATGCCGAATCTAGAGTTTCGCCCCTCCCTTGGCAAATTCCTGGCTACGCGCCTGCATCCAATGCTTTCTATAGTAGTTTATTTGTCCTGTGCCATACGCATAACCCTTGACCTTTTGATGCCAATATCTTGTGAAGTGTTACACTTAGTAAGCAAAGTCACGGTAAACATTACGTTATCCGTTATCTCTGAAGGGAAATATCAAAAACTAAACTTCGTATTTATCACTTCAAGTTGATAGTTCCTTCGAGATCCTTCCCCTTTACTTTACTGTTAACCTTTTTTATCGCCTTCGATAATTTAAGCAATTTGTCGACTGTTAAAATTTAAACGAGTGCCACAAAACAATGAAGGCGAAATGACAGGCGTACATGCACTCCTACCCTGAATTGCCTTGTATATACACTTTCTATGAACTATCAGCGAGTGCTATCCGAAGTTCAACGCACGGTTTAGTCTCGTCACCATGTCAACAAACAGCTGGGATCAACTATTGATCACGTGCTGCTGAGTTTGGAACACGATTAAAATCCAATGGTTACTAGTTAATACTCCCTAACAGACTAAGAGTTTGTAATGGCTGTATAATAAGATATTAAATGCAAATGTCACGTGGACGTGGTAATCTCAGCATGCTTGAAACGGTCTGTGTTGGAGTAGGTCAACTTACTACAACGACACGAGGAACCTACCCTACACTAAATTGCCTTGTATATATGCACCTTCTATGAACTAAGAGCGTGTACTATCCACAGTTCAACGTACGGTTTAGTCTCGTCACCAGGTCAATAAACAGTTGGGATCAACTATAGATCAGGTGCTGCTTTGGATACGATTCAAATACATTGGTTACTAGTTACTATACCCCTTAACAGCATAAGAGTCTGTGAAGGCTGTATAATCAGTTATTAAATGCAAATGTCACGTGACGTGGTAACCTCAGCATGCTTGAAACGGTCTGTGTTGGAGTATACGTCAGCTACAACGACACGAGGAACCTACCCTACCCTGAATTGCCTTGTACATATACACCTTCAATGAACTAAGAGCGTGTGTTATCCAAAGTTCAACGTACGGTTTAGTCTCGTCACCAGGTCAATAAACAGTTGGGATCAACTATAGATCAGGTGCTGCTTTGGATACGATTCAAATCCATTGGTTACTAGTTACTATTCTTTAACAGAATAAGAGTCTGTGAAGGCTGTATAATCAGTTATTAAATGTAAATGTCACGTGACGTGGTAACCTCAGTATGCTTGAAACGGTATGTGTTGGAGTACGTCAACTTACAACAATACAACAACGACATGAGGAAATCATTTGGTTGCATTGAAGCACATGGAAACACGGAAGCATTGGGTTGATCTCCATCACATATCAGTGCACGAGTAAGATTAATTAAGGGTGCCCTCTATTTTCTTCTATTGCACCAAGTGTGATAATCGACTTGAACAAGTCAAGCAAAGTCAACAATTTTCATCTAGGCTAGGCCTTCTTTTAATAAATAAAGCTATAACGACTTAAGAAATTCCAGACTTTGTTCGCCGTTCAGTGATTGGCAACTTTACTAGTCGGTAACCTTGCGTCCTATCAGGCATTGTTCTGATAGCGGCACGTTACAACTTTCATGTATGTGTAGACCCTCTATCGTATATCATTATACTGAACTATAGAATCAACTTTAGCAAATCTCGAATTTGTCATTAAATGATAAAAAAAAACTGTGATATTAGGCAATCACGTGTCCTACCAAGCACTGCTGTGATAGCACGTAATACATATCATGTTGGATATGTGTAGGCCCTCCATTTCCTTCATAGATGTTTTTACTAAATTAATCGACTTTATCAATTCCAGACATTGTTTGCCTCTTCACTGATGGACAACTGTTCTGGTAGGTTACCATGGGTACCAGTTGGCATTGTTGTGGTAGCATGCAACAACTATTATGTAGTCTATTCTTCTTTCACTCTACTAACCAGAAATCGACTTTAGCAAGTCAGCGCTTTGTTTGTCGTTAGCTTATGGACCACTGTACTGATAAGTATCCATGCGTCCTACCAGACACCATAGATATGTTATAGCTCCACAGCAAACCCTGCCAGATACTGCGTTGGTAACACGCAACATATACCTAGTATAATGTGTTTACATTATACTAACTAGCAATCGACTTGAGCAAGTCAAGACATTGTTTGCCGTTAGCTGGGGAACAACTACACTAGTAGGAAGCCATGCATCCTACCAGGCACTGCTGTGGTATCACGTAACAAATATCATGTAGACTAGGGAATGATAAGTATTACCTCAGAGGATAACTTACCCTCAAACATGACAAGAATGCGAAGTGGATCTGTCAGATAAAATCTTTGTTTTGATTTCACATAGTACGTTCACGTCAATAATTTGTCTAACAAACATCAATGCTTGTCAAGATATGAACTAAAATAAATTCATTTCTCACTCGAGAATAGTAACAAGTTAGTGTTTCTCTCTCTATATATTCTCTTCTGTTTCTGGGGGCGCTCTTGATTTGGCGTAAATATTTAGTGAGCTTATATTAAAGTGACTTCCTACTAATAAGACATAGCTTATTTTTATGTCAAGAAATTTCTCACCAGATATTCAACATTTTTAAAGCGACACAATTACAATCATTTTTGTAGTTGGCAACCAAAACAAGCGGGTAAAGTTTTGGTATTTGGGATTGATCTTCCACGCTGCTCGTATGTATTCACTTGGAGAGATTCAAATATCAATCTTTTCCTTCATCTATGAATATGTTAAGCTTAAACTTACAGGCCTGTATAAACAAATTCAAAATCGGTACGTGTGAATCCCTATCACTGTATGCATGTCCATAGCAATTGGCTTATTGGTCTCTCTAAATATACTGTTTCATGAATATAGCTTCATTGTACCTCTCTATTTTAGGTATTCGCAAAAAGATGTTCATCCGACTTTACTATCAGGGAAGGTATAGAGATAACAGATGTTCCGTGTGTTTACGTAGAATATAGACACACGATGACGTCACAACAAGAGTATGCACGTGGGCTGTGACGTAATTTCCAGAGGAAACGTTCTCATAAACTCCTTCGTAACCTTAACGAAGTCCATTTATACTCTGACGGCAAATGCGTGATTTCATGTGACTCATGATTTCTTAATCAATGAACTTTAAAATCTTCAAAAATGTCAGTATTGCGGGTGTAAAAACCAAGTTCAGAATCATTCTTTGTTGAGAAATAGTTTTCACATATAACGTTCTTTCACATCACTGGGAATTCTCATATCAATATATTCAGAGCGTATTCGTTCTCTCGGTAATTACTGGATAATTATAGTGTTTTTGTATAGCCTATGACAACGTTAATTGGCAAATCACTTAAATGGACCTCTCTCTCATATCTCTATGATTTGACCGATCTTTACTTGTCTAGTCTGCAACGGATCAAAATATGTCTGCCATTTTTCTTTCTTTCTCACTATTCTGTTTCTGCTCGGACATAGTCCAAGTTTTCTCTGCAGCTTGATTACCTGACCCTAACAGGCAAAATGAACCTGATACTCCGTCGCTATTTTCATATATATACTATAGGCTCAGTAAAGACTAATGCCTCATATTTACATTTGTTTTCTTTACGAGTCGGTTGCTTTACGGATCTTATCGGTCACCGTATCTAATTACGTGTACGGTAGTAACGGAATCTACATTCCTTTCCCACGCCGCCTAGCACGACTGCCTATTTAGGGTTCTACTCCTATACTCAGGACGGCACGTATGATTATACAGTAGACACATATAGCCTATATGTATACTCATCCTACTAATAATAATACCTGCCAATATGCGTATACTGAAATGTACCAGCTGTTGCCCAACGATCTACGGTAGATGAACACTTAAATAACTACATATGTTCGCCATGATAAGGAGACACATGTAATTCAGCTGGAAGATTATATACCTGTTTGTAATTCCGGGCCTCCCAGTGAGCTAAACTCTATCTACTGGGCAGCTCAATGAAAGGCTATAGTTACTTCGGGTTCTTCGTTCTCTGTTTTATGAATAAAAAGTCTGCATTATGGAGAATAATTGCCACACGATTTGAGAAACACTTCTAACACAGGAATATCGTGATCAGGTGTTCTGATGATGGGGGAGGACAGAAAGGAGGAGGAAGGGAGTGGGGTGGGCAAGGGAGAGAGGGAGGGAGGGGTAGGGAGGAAGGAAGGAAAGTAGGAAGATAGGATAATAGATTTTGTTAAGTGCTATTTCAGAAGCTTCTACATACTTTCCAGCTTATTCCCAAATATTGAGGTGACCATTCATTACTTGATGCACTAAAATATCAAGTAAAGTGACTGCAATTTGTTCCCCCATAGAATTTATACAGTGACGCGAATCAATGATATGATTGGATTCTGGATATCACTGGTAATAATTCGACTCGACGCGACCGTAAAATGAAGTGCCTTGATGGAACTTTGCAGGAGATTAAGTCAATTCAGATTGAATATGAATGCCACAGTCAGTAAATATGATCTGAGCTGGCAGTAAAAGAAACCCAGTCATTTTATAATTGGAGACCATGCAGTCGTGCCTTCCTAACATAATGTGGGACGGAAAGCGAGGAACCCTTAGGCATGTAATACGTAGTATACCCCAAACAGCAAGAGCCACTGATCTATATACGCGGTCAGAATATCCAGTTTATCCTGTTTGCAAATAAACTTGGATTAAGGAATGTTGACTTGGTAGATTGATGGGAAATAATGAACGTCCAAAAGCTTTGGATTGATCTATACTGCTATACTGCACCAACTGTTTCTTACATGTCTTAATTACCTCAGCGACACGTCTACTCTTTCTGATCCAAGTAATTACCACATGCTTGACATGTTTGACTATCCTCTGCTCAGACTGGCAAACCTCCAGACACCAGGTTGCCTGGAATGCCCTAATATAATGATGACAACGCTAACTAGAACTGCATTTGCCTGCAAATACGCAGTATTGTAGTGCGCGTGGAGTGCTTGCAGTATTAGGAAGAACTTTTCGGTTGTTCAAGCTGTTATTTTTGGGGGGTGGACAACACACCAGGGAGTGTAGTCATATTGGTACCTACATAGTTAGGGCGCTTGTGATCGCTGTGACAAGCTCAGAATAAGATGGCCTCGCAGCTGGCATCTGAAACTGCAAATGTACAGAGACTATATTAAACTTTATGTTTCAACGTCCAGTCATGTAGGTATCGTTCACTTGAACAGTAATGCCAATATTTTAGCGCGCATGCGCACTACAATATTGTAACGACTCTTTTTTGTTCAGGTCTCTGTAACATTTAGTTTTGCAGATTGTTTTATTTCAGATTTCCGACAGAACTATACAAAGGGGAACAACAAAGACCAAAAACACTGTTCTGAAAATAAGCAACCCACAAACCTCCATGTGTCCAACTTTTATAAGTTTCTGGTTAATCTGTAACTGATCGCTACCATCTAGTATTATATACCTCTTTGTGAGTGGGAAAACACGGCTCAATTTTAATAAACTCTCCTAGTCCCTCCCCCCATAATAAAAACCTTTTACCTCTACTATTGTGCTAAATCTTAAATCCATAGGACGGTGAGAAAAGTATCCTGGTGTAAAATGTGGTGCCTGATTAAATCATGTTTGTGCCCCTACAGTTCCTTCCTACTCAAAGTTTCTGATTACAAGCCAACATTTGAACCATGAACTTTACATTGTAAAAGTATGAATTGTTTCCTTGTTCGTCAGTCAGCAAGGGGTTGGAGTTTGACGTCATCATGTCGGATCAAGTTATTTTAAGGAACGACCCTAGGAATACCTGACGTATCAAACTCCAACCAAGTAAATTACACTTGAGGTGTTGACGTAGCACTATAAACACATAGGAATGCAGTTTAAAACATGTTCCGACCATTATTATAGAATTGTATTTTTCTTTGATGTCATTGATTGACTTTTAATTGCCTTTATGTATATACTATTCTCACAGTTTAATGCGATCAATGTAAGTAAATATTTCCCTTTTCAGTTGTTGATGAGGTAAATCTACCCCCATCTTGTGTAACTATTTGTAGTAACGTCTTAAAGGCAAACCTTAATGACCTGTTAATGTTCAGACAACATGTACACATCTCGGGCTGTTTGATGGAAACCAAGCTGAAATGATGGCAGAATACATCGCTCTCCGCCGCGATTGGAAGAGCTTTGCATTCCACAAATGGATGTGATAAGGTTAATCTTTGTAATTCCCATGTAAGAGTTTTGTTCAGGCGATGTAGTGGTATTTTTCATTGCTTATTTACATTTCCGATTCTGGTAGCTTCAATCAGGAGTATGCCAAGAGACTTCTTGCTCTCTCATATATACAGTATGCAAGTAATATCTTAAATATTGATATATTTCATATATTGAAATTATTTTGAGCGATATGCTTCTTTAGCATGTTTGGAGGGCCCAGTGAAACATTTACTGAAACAGTTGGCGATCAATGGAAAATAAATTTCGATATGTCAAGCTTTATATTGATATATTGATTTTATCATATGCATATATTGATGTTGATATATTGATATGTTGATATATTGATATGTTGATATGTTGATATGTTGATATATTGATATATTGATATATTGCTATATTTGATGCGAATCATAAGTGAAATTTCTCCAAGATATGAAAGGGGAAATATTTTTGTAATCCGGACTGAAAATACTTGTCTCTAAATAGTCTAATTTAATATATCATTCAATTCTTAAAGCGGCTTAGCATGCAATCTTAAAACGAAGTCAATAGTATTTCTCTCCGCCTGAGAACGTGTTTTGACCACTTGTGACCTTTTGACATTTAGGGAGCGTATAGTTGACGAATTCCCTGGTCTAAATTAAGAAACCGTCGGGGCTGCTGGGTACCACATATTTCCCCTAATAACAGGCATACCGAGTATTACTGTGTGCGATTATTCATACCCACTAGCAAGTCATACTCTATACTTTTAAGACAGATTTTATTACAAAGTCGTTAGAAGAATAGCTTTCGATTAAATTAATAACATAACAATTATGAGGAGGAAAAACTTAATAAATCACTCACTGTTTGGGATATGCAAGGAATGTATGGACAGTTCGAGGTGTACTGTATACGTGAACCCGGGAATATGGGAATCATAACGTACAGACTACATGCACTTAAAACGAGCAATGTTGTTTAAATTCTAATGTTCGTATATATCAACTATACCGGCTGTAAAACTTCAAAGTCATAAGACGAAATGTTATTTATTGTAAACGTACTGGTGTAACAAGTTGATAAACCACTGCGTATATTAATTTCAGAAGTTTGGTGGTGACATATAGACACCCATATTGTATGGTAACTAAAGGACCTAACGGACAATAGATCTATTTTCCTTTGTATTCATATTTCTTTAAATTATTCGTGGCTAACTTTTAAACCGAATACCTTCTTTTCTGTATATCATGTGTAAGAAAATTAGGGACAGAGCCTCGATTCTAGAAGACGGTACACCACAATGCCCATGACAAACTCCTCCCCATCCCCACCCCAACCACACCCCCGCGATGCATATGCTTTAGTAGCTGTATGATATCGATCCAATTACCGACAAAAACAATCATTTGATATATGTTGCATGATATATTGTACACATGTTTAAAACGTGTAGGATTAATGATCATGTGGGCGCTCCAATTAATTATATTAAAGTGAATGTGCGCGAGGTCATGTCCGTTGTGATAACAACATGTCTGTGCAAAATCATGTCATCATTTATGCTCAGTTTGCTAACCCTGGTCACTGACCCCTCTCCCCCTCTCCTCCCCTCCGCTCTCGATTAATTACTGAAACATTATCCACGAAAATGAGAACTGATAAGAGCTAAACTGAACGTATATAGGAATCGTTACAATAAGTGTTGGCTGTATATAGTGTTCGAATCTCAGACATATTGGTATGTGTGTTGTATAACGTTGCCTTGTGATGCTGGTCGTGTAAGATATTAATTTGATAACAGATAAGTCCATATGATTAGCTTAATCTCCATAAACACAGAAGCAACATTCCTTGTTTTAAGAACAAATACTACCAAAGTTATGTGTGCGTGTGACGTAACTCGTAAACGTCGGACTCGGCTTTGGAGGTCAAATTGCTTCAAACTTATATCGTAATGAAATAATTTACAACCTACGCGTATATGGTACGTTTGTTTGGTCACACTGTTAATTAATATCCACGATAAGGTTTAAAACAAGACGAATGTCGTTACCGTGAGAACACGAATGACATACCCCATAACTGACCTTTGCCAGCATAGCGACCCATTCCTTAAGTGAGAGATACATCACAATGCAATATAGGTTACGGTACCCATACGAGCATTCTTAAGACGCTAACGAAGGTGTGTGAGACATCAAAGTAATGCACTACTTGACAAGATATCGTTACCACGATTTCCCGTTCAAAATGGCGCTTGAGCCATGTGATACTGTGTAACGCACGCATATATATATATATATACACACACACACTTTTCAATTTCCTTGCAATTTTGTTTTATTAGTAGGTAATCTATTAAGCACCTTAGCACAATCCTTACAATGTTTCTTTCTTTTTTTAGGCTAGCCTTCGGTAAAATCTTTCTACCATGACATTAATAAAGATAACAACTGCTCCTTTTTTTACAGCAATTGCAACTAAGTGAAACTGCCTTGCTCAAATTAGACAAACACAATTTGACAGATAGGTTTCGATTTCATTGCTTAAAAAAATCTGATATATGTAATGCAGTAGCCTCCCGAAATTTGAGTAGTTTACATAGCCTATACATATAACCTGCATGTAACATAAGCTTTGTAATTAAATTCCAACATTTTAAACCAACTTGAATAAACACGGTATATATTTCAACATGTGGGCGAATGTATTTTTTGGAGGCTGCAAAAACCCCACAGCCATTGTTTTGATTACCACTATAAACTACCTTGCTTACGTAGTGTTTCTTATGTTATATGTTTCGCTAGAAATTGATTGCATGCAATTTACCGTCCATATATGATATTTTCATGTGACCACGGTATGTGATGTAAACATCTTCGGCTCATAAATTCGGCTTAAATAAATCAATGAAAATACTCGACTTACACTAGAGATATAGACTGGTCCAGTGGTACTTCCCTCGACTCGAAAGCCCCATGGAGGTCCTCCTCTCATCCTCAACCTTATCCTCTCCTCAATAGTTGTTGAAGTCATCTTTCCTTATCTTCTGTTTCTTTTCCTTCCTCAGTCTTTCAAAATCGTATCCAAAAGAGGATTATAAAAAATACCCCCAAAGTAACCAAACATTTGGGTGATATTGGAAAGGAGTAGATGGTGTTTCATCTAATAATCCATTGACGGGAGGGACAGTCCCTCCTAATAGCAAAGAACATCCCGTAGGATGTACAGGGCATAAGACTAACAAACAGTCGGACGCAGAATGCCAGGGTTTGGACGGTAACGGCGATGACGTATGTACGTGCTCCCACTAACACATGCCTCACGTGCTAAGCTTAGCGTGAACACTAGCGGAAGGTATTTGTGAAGTGTTACGGGAGAGAATCTTAATGAGCTATGTTTATGCATATTGAGAGAACAAGATCGTTGGCTGGAGGATGCATGGAGATTCCGTGAGATACCAGAGGTTGCAGTTGCGAGGTCCATGCATCATCATGGTTGAGGGATAGGTCTATTAACAACTGTACCAGATTAAACGAATTAGTTATATTTCACGTGGTGCAGCCTGGCATAATTAAAACAGAGTATTGAATTTTAACCTCTGTCATTAGGAATCGTACAGTCAGTGGATATTCTCATCTGTTTAACTAGCTTGACATCTTAATCACCTAAGATGACAAACTTGAAGTAAGCCGGACTGTGCGAGTCTCTGCTTCAACAAGTTTAAGCCCTTTTATACTCAGTTGACTGCAGTAATCGCTTGTTTGCATTCTGACTTAAAATCCCTTAGAATTGGACATTTTAGACCCGTAAAACTTCGTTCTTCAATATCTGTGGCCGGTAAACGGCAATTGGTACTTGAGACAAATATTTGCTAATTTGTAGGATAATGAGTTTAAAATCAATTTGGTATGTTGCAGATGAATGAAAACAATTGATTCATTATACTGGACGTATCGTCATCACACAAAAATCCCATTTTAGTTTGTTACAGGCAAAATGTTAGTTTTCATCCTCTTTAACACCATTTGTAACAAATCTTTACAGAAAAGTTTTGGATGGAAGAGTAAAATTGATAAAACAATGGATACGATTAGTTTTAAATGGAACGACAGAAGCATCAGTAAAGTAGGGAATATGCATATCTAAAATTCGAACTTTTTCTATTTAGATATCTTTTTAAATAGCATTTTATTTTAGGTTTATTACATAATCAAAAGAAGCCGGTTATTCCAAAGTTGCGTCAATACATTACCAAATTTATAATTTTTGGATGGGTGAGTGGATACTAGTGGCCAACAGTCGCAATTGACGTTATAAAATGTGCTTTGATCGTGCCAATGCACTGAGAAACAGCGCCCTCTCATAACCCACACCCCAATACCCAACTTCACATGAATTGATCCATTCTCTATTTATAGAACATCAATACATTTACGCACCCCTGTCCCCTTTCTCATCCAACATTACAAAGTAAAAGCAGCAAAAGCAAAACAAAATCATAAATGGAAGATAGAGTATATCCTTAGTATGATGACGTATGTGATAACAAAAGGGTGCATGGAAATGTTATCCCGATTACGGTTAATAGTTGTTCTCTTTTTACCTCTCAACAGATACCACTTGCACGAGAAAAGATTAATTGTGAAAAGTTTCATGTTGACGTTAAGTGTGATGATATCATGTATGGTCTGATAAACCAGCCAGGAGCCACAGAGCACCTAATTATCTCATAAACATTACATACTTAGCCATTTTATCTGTCTGTAAAATTACGCCAAAAGCCGGAAAGTCATAAATCAAGTTTTACTTGTTACTGCCAGTTTCTAAATTACTTTCCTTGTTGGAATTTATTGTCACAACCTTTTGTTTGCTTATTTCAATCAGAGATTATGCCTCTTTACGTCATAACGTAGATAGGAAATATTGTTCAATTGAATTAAAATCTCCAAATCAAGAATGCACACGTTAGCACAAAATTTGCAAATTTTAACTTTCTACTAGCTTTTCTGACGTATTCAATACAATTTCTGCAAATTATGCTGCAATATGATTACTTTTCTGTTGGAATCAATCAATTTATCTATAATTGAAAAGAATTACATTCTGAAGTTTCTTTAATCCTTTCAAAGCCAAAAAGAATAAAAAAATGGCCAATTAATTGTCGTATCTCGAATCAGCAACTTTTTTTTTAAATGAAGAACAACTATTTCGAGGTAGGAACATACCACTCTTTTTCAATTTCCTGACTACATTTGAAATTTCTTTCAACGAACGATCATCATGGATAAAATATATTTACCATTCAACGGATGTCTTTTCAGTGTTTCCCTCCTTTGACTGCAGGCATTATTTTTATAACGACTGGAATAAACTGAAAAATATCAAGGCATTTGTAATTGACATTCTTCCTTGTTTTTCTTACTTTTCTAATTTACTTTAGCCGATTAGGATTTCTTTGATTTAACATAGCCTATATTTAACTTCATATCCATGTTTTCATTCCACGAAAATATCAGCTGTGTTCTTATTTCCATCGGTTAGTGACGGTATCTATATGTATAGGTAACATAACAACCACAAAAAAAAAACAACATTTGAAGGGCCTAGATTTTTCAGAACATACTGTTAACTGACTTTGTGAGTATAGCTATCCGAATTTTAGTTTCTGGTATAAACATCTAGGGGCCCAATATGCATGACTCAGGCACCACATGTGGTCCAATGTGTCGATCGTTCCTCTCCGCAGTTATTACATTAGTAAACTATATACTGGTGGGAACCATACTGCTCTACCAGTCACCGTAAGCACGCAGCATGTTCTCGCCAGTCCGCATGGCCTTATATGGATGTGCGATTTGTTCGACATAGCAGTACACAAACACTCCGGGGATATGTGCTATCTTCCTGAGATGAGAGCTATACTTAGATCTCTATATACCATCGGTTGTTTAATTAACAGACAGACGGGAGTTGATCGCCTAGATAAGAATGAACTTCCGTTACGGCGGATTGCAAACACGTGTGAAAGTCAAACATGTAGGATATAACCATAAACATGTATTTCGTCTAGTAATGCCTCCCATAGGTAAATAAAAAACAAATCGTCAGCTATTATCCGTCCGATCAAAATGTTTATATATTTCATGGAGGACTATACGTAAGTGTTCTTTTTTTTAACAGATTACATTTCAGATCGCCACAACGAGTATACGTGAGTATAGAAGAACACTTTAAACGCTCAGTTGATATAAAGTTTCTTGAGTCAAACACGAAGCTTAGGTAGTAGGTCCGAAATTTTTGCAATATTATCAAAGTAACCCACTTCAGTCGTTACCTAAAATAACCAAACATATCTGCATTCGCTTGTCAAAGCTAGCTATTGGGGGGGGGGGGACATGCCAAGAACATCTCCGCGCCTATAACACTGTAAGTACTTACTTTTATAGTTTTAAGTACTTTACTAACTACCTTCACCCGTCAACAGTTTTTGATATTAGCAGTATAAAAACCAATTAAGTTGAGTATTCTGTAACATATCAAATCATGATAAAACTACATCCGTGACGAAGAATTCTGCCCTCAGATTTACGACTCAAGATTTTGAATGGACATGAAGAGCGCCATCTTTATCAAGGCAGCAATTCAGTTTCGAGTTTCAGTTTGTTTCTGTGTATATATCCTCTTAGAAGTGTTGTATGTATTTGTATGTATTTTAAATCCTCCTACAAGCAGGAACTCGCAAAGAAGCCATCATTGGCTTATCAAAGCCGCAAGCTGGCCGAAGTCAGTCTCTTAGATTCATATTTAACGTCCATGATTATGAATTGTCAATTCTACTTCCCCATTACACTTCACTACGGAATTACCTGAGATTGTATAAGTGAGGATTAGCTTCAGTGTGTAATTTGGATTTGGAGAGAGTAGACGTATTTTGCGGCTCTCTCTCCTTTGCATGGTTTAATGTTGAGGGTTTTGTTAACAAAACCGTCGCGCTTGAACTATGTGCTTCAGAAAATTAGTCAACAACTCTGGTAACTGGATGACATACATTAATCTTGGAGTGACTCGAACTCGGGACTTTATGATTGAAAGGCACCGGCGTTAGCCACGTAACACTCCTTGAGTGTTAGAGACTAGTAACATAAATATACACAATAAACAAAAAATACAATGATGGTATTCTTATAGGACTTAAGTAGAAAACAGAGAAAGAGAAAGGGAATAATAAAAAGAGTTCAAGAAGACAATTTTCATTCATAATTTAAGTGATGTGACTTGAAATGTGGAGAAAGGCATTATCACTACCACTGGTACACATCAAATGAATGATCAATTATGAAATGTTTTTTTTTCTTTTTTAGAGTAAATCTACTTAAATTACGATGGGTCGCTTTACACTGTATCTTCAACTAATTTACTATGCAGCTCACTACCATGTGGATCTAGAATCACAACTTGCATAATTATGGTCTATTTTTAATATGACGGAGCATTGTTTTTACTGTCACTGGCAAGCTATCTTAGTTAACACATAGGAACTACCTGGTGGTGAAATGAAGAATTGCAGTTATTCCAAAACTAAAGTATCATATAGTTAGTTGACTAAGACAGTTTTTCACAGTGAGGATTTTGGTGTAAAGAGTCAAGAAATTCGAATAGTTGGCGTATTTTTTAAACAATATTTCTCCTTATAGTTCATGGTCATTCGACGCTGACCATTTTTGTGGCTTAGCAAAATATTACTCGATAATTGTGAAAAAATGTGTTCGTTTCCTTAGGAGGAACCAGACTGGGACGTTTTCTATCATTATAATATCTCACCTTCACCACTGACAGGCTTTAATGAGGCTTCATTGTATTTCCTTACAAATATTCTGTCTAGTGTAATTTGCAATTTGCTTTTATTTTTTATTGCCTCATATGACTTAATGTTTCCGAGATTTAACCCTTCCTCGACCTGTCCTGTGAAACCTCAAAGAAGGCTATGGAAGACAAGAAAGCGCACCCTATAAAGACCTACAAAAGTCTTTTGCTGAAACTTTCCGTAGGGCCTAAGCTTTCTTCTCATCAGCTAATTCTTACTAGCGGAATTGGTCAAACTGTGGTACTCTTTCTCTTAACGATAAAATTCTTTATTTGGACCTTGAAAATTTGCTCTTTAATCAGTGTCAAGTTATATACGGAAAAGCAACAACCTATGTTCTACTATCTCAGTTAAATCTATTTGCACTTTGTTCTACATAACCTTTTGCTTAGACAGGTCGATGAAATATATGACTCTACGGGTCAAAATGTCAGAGAAAATTACCGTCATTCACGACAACGGTACTGGGATGCGAAGTTGTTTTGTACTACCTGCTTGGTGAAACTTTGTGTTGCCAATCTACACTATGAGTAGTTTTTTATAGAAAAATTATAATAATAATTAGTTTAGATATTTTTTGCAATAATTAGTTTTATAAATATTATGAATATTTAATAGATAATAATTTTAAATCAATTTAATTATTATAATTGTTTATTATTTTAAAATTTATTTTGTCATTTGAAGTTGGCAATGCAATCGATGAAGGTTCACGGGCGTCTGCATACAACAAATATTTGCGTCGACGAACTTTGTCCATGCACTGCCACATGTTGACTCAACACCTTCTCCGTAGGTTCATACCTCACATATTTCCACAATTGCTGCAGAAGTGTCCTGCAAAGTTTGCCACAGAGTTCTCTAGTTCTGGAGGAAAACATTGCACTTACTTTGCTTCAACAATGGCTTATAGAACAGTAGAGAGAGGACCACAGAATTCCCTGGACTACCGTGTTTACTTCCGTACGTTCTCATATATAGGCATAACATTAGGATTCAAGTAGGCTTAGTTACAATACAAGTTTAAGACTTACTTGAACTTGTACCACTAGACCTAGATGTATAGCTGAGGCTTCGTAATTGATCACCCCCATAATTGACACACCTCTATATATATATATCTATATAACACCGTGGCAACCATACTGCAGGCAACCTAACCTTTTTGCACCTCAGCAGAGATACGTTTTTCACGTGTATGAATCCTTTTCAGGTAGGCCCCCTATGTGCTGATGAATCTTTGGTTCACTTAAAAACATTTAAAGCTTTTTACACACTCTCCAAATGTGCAAGTATTTTTCGCTTTTTGAAATTTTACCCTCTAAAAATAACCAAATTTACCTTGAGATGAGGCCACTACTCCGTAAGAACGATCCATCCGCTACATCTGGGCATGCATACATTAGCCTCTACAGTATTGTTTTGTAAAAATTTTGTTACATGACATTAGTGTAAGATTATGGACAAATGTGTCAATTATGGGGTATTAATGGACTTGACCAGGCAGACTTCTTCGGGTTAGACTCTTCTCAACTGTACAATTTGTGGGAACAAAAGAATAAATATTTTTGGGTCATTTTATATTTGAGGTACTACACATCTGAAAATCGCATACATTTAGTGTTTTGGGGTTTTCCTAAATTACATATCGTTCATCAAACCCTTAAGTGTGTCAATTAAGAGCCCACCATGCTACTTTATTATTTTGAGTGTTGTATTTCTATGTACATATATATACAACATGAGTGTTGGTCTAGTTGGACCTTGGATACAAGCTAAGCACACCTATCATGTACCTCAGCTGTATCAGGGTTAATAATTAGAGCTTAAATATGATTTATTTTGTCTTTTCCAGAGGATGAGTCCGGCAAGATTGTTTCTCCCTTTCACGACATTCCTCTCTTTGCGAATGCGGAGGTGAGAAAATTAAACTTTAATTTTCAGATTAAGCTCAACAGTAACCTGGAATTTGTGTTCCTATGCCTTACTTTTCCAATGTGTTGTACATGCTTTCGTTTGCTAAGCAATTTTAAAAACAGGTCTTTTAAACTGAGAGGTTATTTTAATTGATGCTATTTCTGGTTGGAAGGAAATTCTTAATAATCTTTTGTAGACTTGGGAAGTTCCAGGTAAATATGAAACAAAAAGAGAGGAAGTGACAGTTACGTATACATGTATAAACTGTTGATGTTACAAAATAGTTAGTTTCATTGTGCACACACGCACACTACCCAATTATCCACAATCTTCCCTTTAAGATGATGGAACAAAGGTCAGTAGAGCAGTAGAGGTAATAATGTGACAACCTTGTAAAAACAGTGATGGTATGTCAAAATGGGTAATTTGAACTCGTCTTCGTTCTTGATTAATTTGAGGTTGCCTCAAGTGAAAAAGTGTTCTTGTGTGTATTGGAGGTCAAAGGTCATATGAGGCAAACATGCGTCCAACAGTGGAAACTGAGCTAGTTTCCACCCATCTCTCAAGATGGGAGCCATTCAGGTTTATGTGTTCCTAAAACTTCAATTGCAACCTCAATGCATGTTTGAATTATGGTTTAAGACAGCATTGAAGTTACTATGCTTTGCTAACATACAAATGTTAGGGGACCAAATCTGTCTGTCTATATGTCTGTCTGACTAACTAATCTATACTCACATCAATAGCTGTTTACTTACAGATAAAATGGTATTGTATAATCTTGCACTCATCACATGCTAATTGATATTGCAGATGTATATTTAGGGAGAACTTTGATAAATGATGTTTACATTGCTGGTCCTTAAGTGTGATTTATCTTGAAATTGTGGAACTGTTGTACACTTATGCAAAGTTCATTGCATATAATTGCACCTGTGTCGTTCACTCAAAGTGACATGTGCAAACAGTGGGTCTTGTTGAACTTAGTCTGTGAAGTCACTTTGAGTTTGACATTGATTAACAGCAGTACTGTATGGTAATCACCACAGTTTTATCTGATTGTATATTACTGTACATGTAGTATTAACTTGTGGCCATTAGTTGTAGAACCGTTTGTTCTTAAAATGGAAATACGCCTAGAACTGCTGTTCTGCATTACGCGTGAAGTTGATGCCTGTATTTTATACCCAGGCAGTCAGGCACATGACATTAACTTTAAATTCTTTCAGTAGAATTTGATATCGATCAGTAATAATTCACCTGGTCAGAAGTGAACAACAAGGAGGCAATATCTAGATGTCATGTCTCCCGCAATATCTGAGCCTCATTTCCCCTTGTCACCCACTACCCAAGTAACCCTCCCCAACACCCCCCCACCCCTTCCCCCAACAAATCAATCACCATTAAGAGGATGTCATTGCCTCATCTGTTACCTCTCCTGTTACAAATACGTATATTAGTAAGTGCTTGTCACACTAAGTCTTAAAATGATCAATCATTTAGTTCTAAGTGTTTGTGAGTTTGTGACTAACCGGAAGGCAAAGTGCTAAGCTTCACAAGTGCAAATTCTGTAAAAACTCCTCAGCGAGTGTAATAATGTAGTGTACTAATGTAGTGTGATATGTGAAAATGGAGCGAGATTTATGCCTCTATTGTAAACAAAGTGTCTGAATCTATTTTTGTGTAAACTATTTGTCGTATTGCTATACAATGAGCAAACCTGAACTGCTTTTCTCCTTGTACGTAATATAGCTTTATGTTTTTTCTTAAAATGAGAACTTAATCTAACTATGCCTTCTCGACTTTTGGATAAGAGTACAGTGTGAAGTAATTTAATGACCTCATCAAGGACAAGGACTAAATATTCATGAACTACTTCTTGGTTTTTTGTGTGATGAAGAAAACTGAAGAAGAAAACACTTGTAAAAAGAGAAAAAAAGTAAAATACTTCAAGAAAGGTTGAATAGTGCATATTGTACAGTACTGTTGCATAGTCATACTCTTAACTTAGAACTGTGAGAACAGACTGAAGACATTCATGGTCAAAAATTTCAAAAACCTCATATTCAAATTTTCCCCCTCTTTTTGCAGAAAACTGTTTTCAACATGGTGGTTGAGGTACCCCGATGGACCAATGCCAAAATGGAGGTGAGAAAAAGTTCATGCAAAAGAAGAGGGGCGAGAAAAGGGGGTGGGGGG
>KN896266.1:0-13163 GCA_000934455.1 Apostichopus parvimensis
AAAAAACGGAGCGAACGCCGCTCCCGAAAAACAGCTCTAAAAACCTCTCTAATAATAAGAAAAGGATACTTATCGGGCTGTAAGGACTTCAAATACTTCCAAGAACAGTGGATGGGAAATTATTTCCGATCCTAGGAACCAAAAGTGGACGAAATTCGGTGGAAAAAATCCGCTCGAAAATTTGCGATGTAGACGCTTTGGATAGTAGAATGAGAAGGAAGGTTGGTGACCCGTGAAGCCGGGTCACAGAGGGTGCACAGTGTTAAAAGGTTACCAGGACATTCTAGGCGCGGTAGAATGAGTGTGCTAAGGTTGTGGGGAGACAGGTAAGCGAGGAACGAAGTAAATATGCATGTACCTTCTACAGTACAAAATAAAAATGAAGAGATCATATACCAGCACAAACAATTTATAATTCAAGTTGATCTTGATTTTATGAAGTATGTTGAGTGATAGACAATGTGCACTCCTCACCCACTACTGGATACTTCATAAATTTACAGTTGTTTTTAAATAATTGAGGCAGTCAATATCTTCTGCTTTTGACAATAGACCTAGCTATGACCATATTTGCGGGAGGGAAGAAAACCCAAGCAGGAAAAATCCTTGTGTTTGTAGTTTTACCAAGTGTCCTATAGGCTACAAAAAAAAAAAGGAATAATATCCTTGCAATCACTCCTGAGGCATGGGTATTATTATTTCAATCAAACCCTTTGACAAAAAAATTGAAAAAAATAAGTCAATACCAGGTTTATGCGCCTTTAGACTCTTTTAACTACACGTTTTTAAACCACCGGTCATTTCGTGCTGGCTGTTTACGCTTGTACAATCTTCAATATGGTACTCATATTCTTGCATTTTTCTTGCAATCACCAATCACATTTCATATTCTTGGACGTTTAACAGGACTGTCCAAGTGGGAAACTCTATAGACATATTGGGTTTGCAGTTTCAGTTATATTATGGCTTCATGCTGTGAGCTCATGGCCAGTTTCTATTGTGAATGTAGGTTACTTCTGATTCATTTAATTGCTATTATGATAGAGCATTGATCATATGGAGTTTGCGCTTTATAAAAGTTTGTATGTATGTATGTACAGTATGTATGATGTGAAACCACAAGTCTGATGGTGATTTAAGTCATATTAAAACTGTTGGTAACTAGTCAAATGCCTTAAGTTTCCTCAGAATTTGGTAGAGTTTGAATATCCGATATGTTTATTTTTTTTTAAAATAGTCCTAAAGAGAAGCCAAGTGCTATAAATTTTTCTACAAGACAAAAGTTGAGTCTTTTATAAGAAATACACTTCCTGTCTGACCTAGTGTTTGAGTTGACAGCATACTGCACTCTGGTGGTTACTATAGCAACAGTGGCTGACGAGTTAGAAATAATAAATATTTGGAATTGTGTTTCTCACACTTGTGATCGGTAACATTGAGGTGTATCTATATAGATGAATTTGTCTAAAGTCACACTTTTATTCTCATTACATTTAGCATCATAATTTTAAAGCCTCATGGATGCACACAATCTCCACGGTTTAAGCAATCTTTCTTGGTACTATATCGTGTTGTAAATAACCACAGAACCATAACCTTTTACTTTTTGTTAAATTGTCAAAATTGTTGCCCATTCCCAGGGATGGGAGCGAATGAAAATTCCAACCCAAACCCATCCTGTGTTTGTGTAAAACAGCAGGGAAAAGGACACTACTTTCTACGGGTCAACTTCCCACTCCCCTCCCCTTCCCCCTCAATTCTGCAATAATTGAACTTACTGAGTGGTTTATGCAATGGCAATGATGTGTATCCAAACCTTCTCCAGGCCCACCAATGTGGTTCTTTAGCTACAGGTAAGACATCTGGATGCTGCACAAGTTTGTCCCATAGATCCGTGGTTCCGCACTTGTAGGATCCGATCTGATAGAAATACGGCAGACATCTCAAACTTTCTGCATCCTCCCAACATGGATTGTGATAATTAGATGAAAAATTGCTCTGAATATGATCAAACAGCTTAAAGGAAAAAAGGAAAAACAAAATGTTGAGACAATGTAAATAATGTCATTTTGTTTACAGTGATTTTAGCAGAGATAGAAACAGATTTCAGGGACATTTTCCAATTCATAGTCTTGTGCTGTGAACAAACAAAGGCACTTAATACATCAATCTTGGTTTCTTTCAAATCAAATGCTCTCAATAATACAGTAACCAGAGTCACCTGAACTTCAACACTAAGTACTTTAGGTAACAAAATCTAGCGTGGTGGTCCGTACTCTGTGGGGTGTTATCCAAAGGTGAGTTGCCAGATAAGTTTTGGTGGGTCAAGGGGTTTTCCAGATGTTAGAATCAACAAGTTTTGGAGCTTACTGATGGAGATTAAATTTGTTATTTTATTACTTTTAACCATTAAGGCCTTAGCCCAAGCTAGCATTGGTGCATTCTGAGTTTCGATTATGAGATGACCAAGGTTGGGTTTGTCCTTATCGAAGATCCTGGTCATGGCCCTAAAAGTTTGTGGTCTAATTATCTAGCATACATTACTGTATATATGTTGCATGTCAGAATTTCATTAGAAGAAACACGCCTGGTACTTACAAGTGTAGCAGCCTTATCATTTCTAGCATAAACACATGCTGTATGCTGAACATACAAGTGCACTAGATCTGAGCCTGGAGTGCCAGAGTGCTTGGATTGTGAGGGAACAGGTAAGGGAAGATAGCTCATGGGAGTGAAGGAGATATAAACCCATTATGGCCAGTCCTAGACCCATAAATATCAATTTCTTCCTCAAAACATTGTCCTACTGTATATAATGGTATAAAATGTTCACCAGTCTATTGAACAAACAACAACATACAAGGTTAGCATATGGACCACACAAGTACAGTAGATTAAGAAATTAATCATCAGACCATGCAACATGCTGTAGGAATTGAAGTCATTATCAACTTTGGGCATTTTCAAATATATTCCCAAAATTAAATTAGATACATACAGGCATACACTGAGAATCATTTATCTTACCTGTCCCCTCAGTATATATGCACTTTTCCTATCTACCTCAATTCCTCTAACAATGGTAAGCACTGCTTCATCTTCCTCCCTGACACATAATTTCTGAAGTCTCACAGGAATTGTTTGTTGGAATGTCACATTGAAGCAATTGACCAAACTCTGTATTACATCCATCCTTTCATAAGGATGGAACCTATATTTACCTACCTCAGGCAGAAATGGCTTCCATTGATCTGGTGGAAGTCTACCAGATGAGACATCCCCGGCTAGAGGTAACTCGCTCCTTTCATCGATTAGCAACGATAGATTCTCGGGTAATGGCAGCGGTATATATGAGTCGTCGGGCCAATAAGTGTACAGACATACACCCACTATGGCCAATGTAAGAATTACTACGTTAAACTGTTTTGACTGAAAATGAAAAAAAAATATGTGTGTAAATCAAACAGTTATTAATGGTCATCAATAACAGTGTAACTAAATCAGGCTTCTGCCAGTCAAGATATTTTGGAATTAAAAACGCATCCAGCTACTCCGGAATGACCAAAAGGCTCACCAGATATATGAGGTTTGGAAAGAAATGTCTTATACCATGATGCTGTCAACTTATATGTATATGGTTGCAACTGTTATGTGACAATTACACACAGCATTTTATGAAGGAATCTAGTTAATGTATCATTGTACACTTGTACTGATGTTTCGCTACATAATCTTCATCATCCTTGTCATTCAAAATTTCATTGTAATAGTTGTAAACTGATCTACATGAAATGAACATCATATATGCGGGCGATTCCATATGTGTCGTACGACACACTTCTGAGACATTTTCTAATTCACACTCTTAATTGCTAATGATGTTCCATATTTTTGATAGTGAGGAGGGAGGTTGTACCCTAAGTATACTAATTATAAGCACATTTAAAGTTTTCAACATTCTTAGTGGGAAATAATTTGGGATTTTTTGGGGTTACTTTAGGGATCGTTTTTTGGCTCCATGTTCTTTCTGTGTAAGCACAGCACAGTAGTTTTTCCTGCCTTTTCTCACACAAACCTCCATACAGGGTCTCTATACAATTTTGTCAATCTATCTGAATGTACTCCTATCTCAGAATATACACAAAAGCAGCAGGGACCATCTAGTATACATACTGTAACAATTTCTGCGCAATTTTTCAGCCAGGGACTCAAAATCTTCAAATTGCTCGCGTAGTCCGTCGGACGCAAACTTTTTTAAAACAAGAGAAACAAACCCCAAGTACACGCACTCACAATTAGGCCCATATGCAAAACATAACAAAATACATTTTTGAATGAACATCTTTCTTACTGTGTCCCTGGGAGCAAATTTGATTTCTCTAGTACTATTACTGGTATGTGACAACAAGGCCTTAAGTAGAATGTTATGATATTTGTTTGCACACATATGAAAGCCTATACCACAAACTTTGCTATCTCTACACAAGGGAAAGTAACGTTACCAATATTACCAGTAGTCGTTTACAGTACTTTGTGTTCATTGAACACTACAGATGCAAGAATTTCTGAAGACAATTGGTAAGGGCCTATTAGCCAATAAAATCACATGAAATGTGGACAAGCATCACTGACTATATTTAGCATGAAAATCTCTGTAATGTTGTTAACCCTGTACCTTGCCATTAATTGTTATGATTTATTTGTTTTCAAACAACCTCAATCATGTAGGATTGGAAGGAATGTTGGTTCTTTTCAAAAGTTGTGGTTTTTAAAAGAAAGAAATAACTTTGAAGTTCATTCAAAAATATATTTTGTTATGTTTTGCAAAGGCCTAGTTGTAAGTGTGTGTCCTTGATGCAAGCAGTTTGAAGATTTAACGTCCCTGATTTTGCGTCCCTGGCTAAAATATGCATCCCGGATGCAGAATCCTGCATAAATTTGTAATAATGCTGGACCATACAAAATTTTACAACACACACAGTCTTGTGGACTTTTAAGGTTCACATCGATTAATTGTTTTGCTCACTGTGGGATTTTGTAGGCTCTGGGAATTTGCTCTTTACATGAGCTAAAACGGTAACTTGATTTGAAAGTTTAGTCACATTTTGTCCGTCTCACAGAAAATTATTTTGGTCCCTCCTGGACAATTGATGACCCTCGCCTTAATGATCTAAATGTGATTAAGTTCTTGTTTATGGTTGATAACTAAAATGTACTTTTCCTGTTTCATAACTGTTCAAATATATTAATTAGGAAGTATAAAACAATTTCAACACTGTCATTTCTATTGATTCTTTCCCTTACGCACCAAAATGGCTCTAGTTAATGATATCGTTATTTTAATTCAAGGTGAATGACTGAAAATAGCTTTAATATTTCACCATTGTTTGATTTCTGTGTTTAAATGATTCTGATAACCAGGGTAAATTTAATGGTGTTGGTCAGTGAGCACTGCATTGTATAGCATACTTAGTATACTTACACTGAAAACATTTATGCCAGAGGCCTTTGTTGTTTTGTTTTATTTGGCACAAATACTAATAGAATTCAATTAACCACTTTCTGACAACAAAATATGCTAGAAAAAAAATGATCCTTTAACTGGCTCCTTGCAGACATTCTGTGAAATTAAATTGTCTAAATTAAATTCTTCTCAAAGTTTGGGAATACAATCGAGGATCAAAGTATCTATCAAAGTTTTTTTTTTTTTTTTTAAACTACTGTAGTACTGGCAATTTTTATACACAATTAATTGAAGATCTAGAGTAAACCAATAAACCTTCCCATAACAATTATCAATAGTACTTATATTAGTGCTGGAAAGTTTGGGACTAGTACAATACACTCTCTGAAGGGCACACACTGTTCTTGTTCTACTATCCAAGCCACAATAAACTACAGTACTAATTTGATACATCAATATAGATTTTTTGGTAAGAAATTATCAGATGGTAAAATGACAAATTGTTTGTTAATAACCAGTACCGTCCATGGCAGCTGTGTTGGTCAGAACAGAGAAGTACAGACCTGAACTCTACTGTACGTATTTCAATGGTGAACTGTAAATTTCACATAAATTGCTTGGCTGATTTATAACAGCTGCTTTTATCTCACAATTTGTAAAGAACACAGACAACTTTGGATAGAATATGACTGAGAGCTGTAATAACCTGCAATCAATACCGATGATGTACAATCAAATACTTTGTGGGATATACCAGACTACTACTGTACCAGTCACACTGTATACAAATTGTATGTTGGTTTCAATGAAAGTTAACTTGGAATATAAATGTTATCATTCCAATCTAGTGAAAAACTGATTAAAATATAGCTCTAGGTATATCTCCCTCCCTCCCCCCCCCCCCCCCCACCCCATAAAAGAAAAAGCAGCTATTACAGGGATACATATATACATGAACAATGTGTGCACAAGGCTTCATAAGAGATTTTATACAAATTTCATTATATTGAATTAGGCTAAACTAAGAATAACATGTTTCCTGTCCCTTCCAACATCCTTTTGTCATCCTGTTCCCCCCGCTTCCCCCCTCCCATTTTTTGGAAAAGGCAAAAAAAATGCTGCATCAAATGTGATTAAAAAAATTTTTAAACATTATTTAAGACATTCACCAGGCAAAGACAGTAACATGAACTTTGAGGCCTAGAATGTACAAAATCAGTTTTTACTCACATAAGCCATGTTAAATCGAGTTGTACAGGATGAACAACTACTGTATTTCCAGGTCACAAATCGCAAACATTTTCATCCTACAATACTTTAAAATTCATCTTCTCTCTGCTGACGTAGAAGCAAGCCCTCTGATGCACACCTGTTGCAATCGGAAAAATGTCTAAAGTAAGTTGATCACGCAGTACTAATCGATGATTAAAAAATAAAATTGTCAAAAACTCAATACATAAATTATTCATACAATTGATCTGGTTCTCAGAAGTATAACTGTGGTACCAGATGGGATCTGTGTTTAGTAAACTAAACCCAGCACGCATACTGTGTTCTTGTTCTATCTGACATAAACTGATACTGTTTCACCAAAACTTTGAGCTGCTAATATTGCAAAATGTTTTGTATGATAAAGAATGTTTTCATCTACTTTCCTTTTCCAGTGGAGGGGAGGGGACAGGAGGGGGGTGGGCACACAATTGATCTAATGGGACATGGTGAAAGTTTTGTACCTATCTCCTATGATATGGTGAGCAAAAAAAAAATCAGAAAATCGTACATGCACATTGTCCACGTACTTTGTTGAAACATCCTATTACAAATAGGCCATAGGAGCCCCTATTAAACTCACTTCAGAAGTTAACAAATTTCATGCCGTTTTTTCTA
Source organism: Apostichopus parvimensis (assembly GCA_000934455.1). Taxonomy (NCBI): domain Eukaryota; kingdom Metazoa; phylum Echinodermata; class Holothuroidea; order Aspidochirotida; family Stichopodidae; genus Apostichopus; species Apostichopus parvimensis. Next base: position 7,352 of record KN896266.1, read on the forward strand.
CACATACTGTAAGGTTCTATGGGCTGCAGTAACAAGTATCATGTGCATCCTGATTATTCATTATCATGTTATGTTGCCCTAGAGCTGCATATATTGTCCCAAACATTGATTTAATAATGATTGGACAATGAATTTGAATCATATTAAAGTCATTATGCTCAATTTATTTAAATCTTGATTCAAACATCTGTACATACTGGATAATTAATTTTTAACTGACCAAAAGCAAGCATTTCCATGCGAGAGTGGACATACTGTATCACTAAAAATAAATTAAATGCATGCAACTAAAACAAGTTTGGTGTCAAATTAATTCACTTTAAGTCTATGTATGTAAGATTTAGTTTCAGAAGCATTTTGGTACCAAAAATTAGGATGAAGTAATCATCATATTTTCATCCCAGAAATGTGATTTATTGTGATAGGATTTCAGTAATCTTCTATTAAAACATACAAAAAATGTACAAATGGCATCAAGTCCTATTAGGTGAGAGTTTAGGTCATGAAAAACTGATTAGAATTTTTTTTTTTCCATTCTGCATGTTTTGTCTCATTTCAGTGATAATAAATCAGCTTTTGACAAACCAAAAAAAATTATAATTTTAGTTACTAAAACAAGTAGTTTAAATGACCAACAATAAGCCTTTATTACAAGACGTATGTTCTCTATATTTATTTATAAAAATTTGATGGAAAATTGTCCTTCCATTACTATGTAGGTAACCGAAGGACAGAAACGGAATGACATATTTATGTTGATAAATTATGCAACATTTGTGGTCAGGGTTGAAAGAATGAAAACAAATGTATTAATACAGAAAGGTTAAGTATAGTTTGAATGTTGCTAAGTGCATTACTTGGTGGCTGTTTGGTGCTTTTTGAGTGTGATTGTTGTGCTTCACAACATCTTTCCTTGAACATTGAACCTCCTTCAGTGAACCTCCTTACTGAAATAGTATAAATTTTGCTAAGTGTATTGCTAGGTGTTTGTTTGGGGCTTTTATGAGTGTGACAATGATGCAATTGAACCTGTTTATTATCATGAACTAGACCTCCAGCATTAAGAAGTGTGCTAATGCTGCAACAGTAAGCCTATAGAGAATACCAGCTTGAGTCTCCATGATGATCAATACTCCACTTCCCAATTTAACTTAAAGTAATACAGAAGTACAGCACAGTGCTGTATGCATACAACCATGGAGGTAAAAACAGACCTCCATGATACAACCAACTATAAAGGGATATCTGAAGACAGTTGAGGAACCCGCGGTAGCTAGAGGACTTGTTAGTCAAACTTAAGGAAGCAAGGTTTACTTCCAGGAAAGGGATGCTTTTCTTTTTTCATTGCTAGGTAGCCCTTGGAGGGTGGTATTGCCAGGGCTAGGACAGCTTCGTGGTGAAGTCATCTTCCCAGTCCTCTGAATGACACAATGTTTTACTTTTCTCTACTTCTGTTTATACTTCCAGTCTGAACACTTATTGGCTTGTCTTCTTTACTCCTACTCTAACATCTGTCGTATACTAGACTACTTTATTTTTAATTTTTGGTAACCCTCAGGCATGCCCCCCCCCCACCCCCACCTCTCCTGGCCCTCCCTCCTTGTCACTAGCATGAAGAAAACTTTCGTTGTGCCTTCACCAGCTACTTTGTGTGCTGTGCTGTGCAGTCAGAACTTTCTTAGCTCTACAGAATTGGCTGTAACAAGATGAAAAGCTATTGACTGTAATATATGTAATGTATCTATGTAATTTATGCATATAAAAACTTTAAAAAAAAATTGGGGGGGTGGGTTTTATGTCAACATTTTACATGGAATTGGTGTTCTTTTAATTAATTTTTAAAGTAGCTGTTATTGAGCTTGAAATAAAACATTTTCTTGAATATAATTAGTTATGCTCCCTCTATATTCTTTGATTTTACATTTCATTGTACTTTGAAGCAGTTTTCTTACAAGTATCGTTAGTGTAAACAAACATTGTTTGTGCAATTTTTGTTGTGTAAACCTTTAGTCCTTCCATTACATGTCTTTCCATTATCAATTATTAGTCACTTAAAGTCATTAAATTTTATTGTAATCAAAAAGGATATTTTCAAATGGAAAGTAGTACATTGTAGCTAAAAATCAAAGGATTGCATTTATCAACTTTAAAATAGAATAACCTTAATTAAATTCACAGGGTTTATGCGAAAACACTGTTAAGGTGAAAACCCATGTCCATTTTACCGCCCTTCGTTACCGAGCTCATCAATATTCATATTGAAAGAAATGAAAAATATTCATACACATGTAGACGCTGGCTGGAGTTAAATTAAAGTTAATATCGTGGACCTGCCACTGGCAGTCACACTTGGAAAACTATAAAGTAAAAGAAATCATATAATAAAGACGGCACAGTCCTTGCGTTACTTTAACAAAATATATATCCGTATGCTCTCGTGGTCTACAAAAAAGTCCTCACCTCAGTCTACAGAGGCAAGACTGTTATTGCACATTGTGAATTGGGCATAAATAGTTGGCAAGCTATTAAAATAATTTGTCAAATTAGCTAGTTGCCTTTAACCCAGTCGTTTATAATTAAATGCAGTTTTCAGTCGTTATTTTACTTTCTACACACACAAAGATGTGGCAATGGAACCTGATATTCTAAGTAATACAATGGCAACTTTGGTTTGATGGAATTAAGGAAAATTTTTGTGATACACATTAGTCAAAATGTCCTTCCAGATGTTCATATTAAAGGGTGTGAAGACTTGCGCAAAAAGATGTCTAATGCCGGTAATCTGACCTAGTTTCGAATGAGGTGTAACAGAAGTGTTAGATACCACCATCGATCCCAGAAAATACACACACAGCTTGCTACCGTCGGTAATTAGTGTACAGTCAGTACATACAGCTGCGGTCAATACCCACAGCACAGTGAACAAACGATACAGCGATGGACAATTCAGGGCCATGATACCTTGTTATCTTTAGCTGCAGCTAAAGATAACAAGGTATCACGTTTCATTACTGTCTGCATTTTGTAGCAACACGAACAAAACGTCATTTGCAAGCAACGGAAAGTTAACTTTTTCTGATGGCCGCACGCGGTTTGGGGCGAGTCTTCAATGCCTTTAAGCTTTCTAAAACTATTACATAGGTGGAATGAAATAATCAATAAGTAGAAGATACTGTTATGTCTGGCTAAATCCATGTTAGACTTACCTTTATCAATCCAGGTATGCATATGAAGTTTTACATAGCCATAACTATTTTAGTTAGTCTGTTTATGCATAATTAAGGCCAAGCGTAAGTTATTATTAATTAAAAATCTGTTGTCTTGAGGTCTTTGCTCAGGTGTTGAAGAAACTTAGGCGCCATTACGCTACACCTAAATGCGTCACTGTGGCCCACATCTACCTAGCCTAAAGACCACAGTACTAGACCTGCGTTAGGACACGAAAGAACTAAGATCGATTCTTATTGTTGAAACACCTAACAACATCTGTTAATTTGAACAGACTAAAAATACCTTCAGTTTCAGTTCAGGACGAGTCACGTTGGCCGCAGAAATAAAATAGGCTACACCATCCTCAGTACTTAAGTTTGACAAGACTAGGCCCTCATTCAGAATACTTTTACTAACGGTACGTTCTGACCGTTGACAAACATGATCAGGTACGAATACGACCCAAATGAAAACTCATTGTGGTTGATGGAGTCGATCGATAACAACAAGCCCAAAAGTGACGTCATCTATCTCACCGGTCACTAAGTCCAAGGTACAGGTGATGACAGGTTACCACAACTTGAAGCATGATACTTAGAGCAAACTAGTCACCAAAGATTCCACCCCGAGTTGTTTTAAGAAATTAAGTCGTGTTTGTTGTTGTTTTCATCGTCGTCTTCATTCTATTAATGATCGTATGAGATGTTTTGCGGGGTTGTACTGGAATAGTAATTAAGCAATAGAAGAAAATACACTGGCACGCAGATCTAGCGTGATATTGGATATTATGGATATTACAGGCAATTTACAGCACTAATATTCAGTTACATCTCTATGTTCCGACGTCTCTATGTTCCGACGTCTCTATGTTCCGACGTCTCTATGTCCCGACGTCTCTATATATGTTCCGACGTTTCTATGTTCCGACGTCTCTATATGTTCCGACGTCTCTATGTTCCGACGTCTCTATATTCCGACAAAAAGAAATAATTCGGGACAATTTTTTTATCCAATAAATCATTTGTATCAAGAAAACAAGTTTTCTGACTCCAATATTTTTGTGACCAACATTTTTTTGGACCAAATTGTTTGGGTCCAAAATCTCCCCCCCCCCCAAAAAAAAAATGTGACCCAAAATTTGTTGTGCCCCAAACAGTGCTTGTGAGCAAAATTGCTTGTGACCCGAAATTTGTTTGTACTCCAAATTTTGTGGACAAAAATTCTTTGGACCAAACTTTGGGACCAAAAAAGAATACTGCAAGCGGCGCGATTTTTGTTGTTGTATCTTTGCACGAAAAAGATATAAACATGAAAATCAGTTACATACATACGGTAAGAGAAAAAGCCAGTAAAATGTTCCAGTATATAAAGTTGAACTAAAGGAGGTATATAAAGGAAAATGAAAAGGTACATACATCGACGACCATGATACAAGACTATAAACCAAAAACACAGCCCTAATAATTATGGTCCGAAACAAATTAGGACCCTAACAATTTTCAGGTTTCCGCCCAGTGGCGTCTGCACGATTTCATGGGTGGTGGGGCCAAAGTAGCCAATGAACTAGCGCGTGATGCCGTGATCTATGAATAGTCATTTTGGGGGCGTTTTTATTGCAAGGGTTTTTAAACTGGGTTAGGTCCCTTTGTGGGAGTGTCAGAACAGTAAAAGAAAATGATATCATTGGCTAGTTTACACTATGACGTATTCAGTCAGCCTTGGTTTAGGTGTTCCACAAGGCTCAGTCCTCGGCCCGACTATTTTAGTATGTATAGGCCTATAGCACCACTAGGTGACATCATAATTGCACATGGTATCGATCATATATATGTCTTAAGCCGATGAAACCGTGTGACCGTGCTGCGGTACCGTAGGTAATCGTTTGGAGCTCTGCATCCGTGATATTAAGTCGTGGAGCATACGTAATCAGTTGATGTTTAATGATTCTAAAACGGAAATATATCTCTTTCAAATTCATGTAATGTCTAATTTTCCCGAAAGTTTCTTTTGATGACACTTTCGTCGATGTATCTGGTATTGCAAGGAGCCTTGGTGTTACCTTGGATTTTAATCTTGACATGAAAGCCCACGTGAAGAACATCGTATCCGCGGCTTGCTTCGCAATTCACAAAATCAGTCAGCTAAGCAGATATCTCGCAATTCTATTTCAGATATCTGAAATTGAATTCGAGATATCTGAAATGCTATTTCAGATATCTGAAATAGAATTGCAGATATCTTGAATTCAATTTCAGATATCTCGAATTCCATTTCAGATATCTCGAATTCAATTTCAGATATCTGAAATTCTCTGATATTTCGAGATATATGAAATTGATTTTAAGATATCTGCAATTATTTGTAGATATCTTCAATAAATTGGAGATATCTGTAATTTAATTTGAGATATCTGAAATTATTTCGAGATATCTGAAATTCCTTATTAAATGTTAAAACGGCTTTCCATACGGCCGGTCTCTCCGCTCATCATCTGAACTTCTTCTTCTACGTCACCCACATATTACTCGAGGACCAAGTTCTACGGTTGTTTGGAACAGCCTACCTTCAGATCGCCGCAATTTGAACAATCTTAATATTTTTA
>JXUT01141787.1:0-49082 GCA_000934455.1 Apostichopus parvimensis
ATAGCTCAACAGGTTGCTAGGGGGATGGTTAGTGGTTATTTTATTCACACAGTTAAATCCACCTCTTAATTGCCTTTGCAAACATCGATCCAGATGAAATTTTCTTTTCTTTGTAAAGGATATAAGCGAAGTAAAAAAAATGGAATTTTCTGTTTTAGAAAATGCATTTTTCTCCAGATGTGCTCATAAATATATACCTACCTGTGATAATCCTGGAACTCCTGGAATTGGTTTGTGGTTAACTTTTACTGCAATTAAGATGTGGAAATTGTTCGGAGTTTTTATATCTCTGACGTCGTGAGTAAAACAGGTAAATCGCTGAGTAATAATTCCATGATGGAAATCCAACATCTGACATCAGCTTAGGTTTATAGGCATTCTCACAGCTCATTTTCTTCCATATATTCGCTAACCGTACGTATCATTGCATATAGAGACAATGGTAAAAGGAACGGAAAATATAGCTGAAGTATGAATACAGAAGCAGATCTCATATTCATAGCTCAACAGGTTGCTAGGGGGATGGTTAGTGGTTATTTTATTCACACAAGTTAAATCCACATCTTAATTGCCTTTGCAAACATCGATCCAGATGAATATGAATACAGCGACTAGGCTAATACCAGGCCAAATCAATAAATCTGTATATATCTATTTATATATAATTTCTTGCCAGGACTTCCTGTCATCCAATAAATTTTACCACGGAGATCTGGCTGCTCGGAATGTCCTCATCGGCGAAGGATTGAAGGCAAAGATTAGTGACTTTGGCCTGGCAGATGATCTCTACGAAAAGGGTTACAAGAGGATGGCTCATGGACGGAAGCGTCCAATGAGGTGGGTCAGCATAGAGACCTTGAGAAGTGGCTTCTGCTCTGACAAATCGGATGTGTAAGTATACATAGTTTCACCCATGTTGTTGTATTCTGAATTTAAATCATGACCAGGTGTATATAGCATGATAGTGGCTATAGAGATACTTTATATTGTACAGGTCAACTTTATATGTGCAAGGCAACATCTCTGTCTTAGCAGAAATAATACAGTGCAATTAAGATATCTTGTATTAAAGTTTGTTGTGTAATTAATGGGACAAATTATGTTTTTCTTCTTCAAACTACCAAATGTTGCTGTAGCAGGTGAACCCTAGCTCTTACTACTCTGCATGTTTCAAACTAGGAAAGAGGTTATATTTTGTTCCAAGTATATGGTCTGTTCCTAACTTACTTAAAACTTCTTTGGTAAGCACGACATATATACAGTACTGGCAATCAGAAGTAGAATGTAGGATAATTTCTTTAAAAAAAAAAGCAACATCTTTTCTCTATGAAATTTGTGAGATGGATTTTTGGCTCCAAAATATCGTAATCCCATCAACAAAGTTATAGTTTATTACACAGTTGGAACATTTCATTTAAAAATCAACTCATTTTCTTCCTTTAATTTGTACAGGTGGTCTTTTGGTATATTACTCTATGAGATCTTCACCCTTGGTGCCACCCCTTACCATGATATACCCATCCATGAGATTGCAACAACTCTTCAAGCCGGCTACAGGCTTCCAAAGCCTGATTCGTGCCCTCAGGAAATGTGAGAACCTCTTTCATGCTTTGATTTGTCCGCTTCATAGTTTAATTCAGTATTTTCCCCAATTGGGTTAGGGAAGGCTCACAAATTTAACCGGCGATGATCGAAGGCCCAACCGTTGCTATCCAGAGAAATGAGCACAGCAACCAGCTGGTAATGAGTCATGCTTGAATGCACACATTTCCTGCCTTCCAAGAGTCGGTGGACAGTTGTATGTGTAAGTTTAGTGGTTTTCCGTACTGGCGTGCCCTCCCAAAAGTATGATGACTCAGGGGAGAGAAGTTGTAAAGATAACGCAGAAACAAAAGATTAACGGTTTACTTGGATAATTTAATAACTTAACTGGAGCAAACTAAATATAAAATATAAAACATAATTTACTTAGTCACAAACTCACTACACACACATGAATCAATCGTACTCACTCACTCACAAGTGTTGGCCAGTCAACCATCCGTACTCACTGCCTCATTCATAAGCTCTCCCCAACGTTTTCAAATACAAGAAAGTTCTATCACACCACACACACACACTCACACTAGTTGCACGCACGCACCACAAACAGCGCGCCGCGCCCGATACTTTTAAAAACCTCTGTTACATAATTAAACCGATGCGTCGATACAAGCGCACCATAGCCTAATGCTACACTATATACATGTACGCCCACACAAGAATACGCCTATCGTTACAATCGCTCATTTACATATGCACTTGACTTTGAGACCACAAATTAAGCCTCTAATACACAAAAGAAGACCAGACAATGAACTGAAAAACCACAGACCAGGAAAAGCCAAGTACCGCTTTTGTTTACAAACAATAGCAGCGCTTCTGTGTTGGGAGCTCAATGCTCATTACTTTCACGGAGTGACCGTGGGTGTGTGCACTCAAGCGTGAGCGATATGCAGGCTGCATAATGAGCAGTGGTGTGCTGCTGGCTGGGCCTTCGATCATCGCCGGTTAAATTTGCGAGCCTTCCCTTAGGAAGTCCCACAGAATCTACTTTGAACCTCCATGAGCACTGGCTTATATCAAGCCTTATTACCTCTTCTGTGCGTGTGCAGAGAATTTATGAGGCAGGTGTGTTACCGTGGCAACCATTCGTGCCTCCGGGGGTACCGCCATTGAACATATTGCCATCCCATGGACGAGCGTGTCCGTTGACATCTGACCACTTGATGGTCCAGGTTTTGCTGATCTATACAACTTAAAACAGTCATATATAAACTGTTATATAGTAGGGAGTATTTACTGGCCATCATTTATGGGTTTTGATGGGGTTTGCTAATTATGCATGTTTTTAGTGGAAGCTAATTCACATCATGTTTGCATGTCATTAATAGATTCAGTCGATTGCCGACAGTGATGTGAAGCTTTTGCAAACTTTCTTCCTAAGTCATCCCAAAATTAAAAAATCATAAAATGTTGCATTAACAATCCCCATACCATATGCTTTAAACGGTCCTTTTAGTTTCGTTCATGCAAAGTTCAACAATGCAATGCATATTTGACATAGCCATACCTCTTTTAGTTCTGCTTCACTTTATAGAGTTATTTCTAATATCCTATTTAATTTTGATGTTTGGCAAAACTAGTCGTAACTCTGTAACAAGAATTCTTTCTTTCTTTCCTTGCAAAGTTCGTCTGAAATATCGATCATACTTATTGACATAACAATTACCTTGTTGCTTGTGTGTTTTCCTGCTTCAGTTACAACACCATGAGACAGTGTTGGAATGAGAACCCAACAGGGAGACCAACCTTTAGTCAGCTGGAGGAGATTTTGGATTGTCTCCAACAAGATGTAAGTATTCCATTAAATCACTCTTTCGAAAATCTTGTTAAAGGCATTGAAGACTCGCCCCAAACAGCGTGCCGCCATCTTTAAAAAGTTAACTTTCCGTTGCTTGCAAATGAAGTTTTTCTCTTGTCGCTACAATGTGCAGACAGTAATGAAACGTGATACCTTGTTATCTTTAGTTGGACCTGAGATGTCCATCGCTGTATCGTTTATACACTGTGCTGTGGGTATTGACAGCAGCTGTATGTACTGACTGTACACTAGTGTCTAATTACCTAAGGTAGCAAGCTGTGTGCGTATTTTCTGGGATCGATGGTGGTGTCTAACACTTCTTTCTGTTACACCTCATTCGAAACTAGGTCAGATTACCGGCATTAGAAGTTGCTTTTTGCGCGAGTCTTCACACCCTTTAACACCCATGTGTTATTAAATGTTCTCCAGTTGAAGCTGTTTCATATACAGTTTTATGATGTAACAATTGAAACGGTTCTATTGGGCGGGGGGGGGGGGGGCATGTTTTGGCCTACTTTTTGAAATTTGTGATAAACTGTCGGTGAAGATAGTCACAAACATTTGGGGCATATGCTTGGATGATTAAGTAAGATAGGAGATCAGCATCTCCAACAGTATTAAATTAATTTGATATTTTGAGCATTGCCTTTGTGGAATGTTCTCTTTTTCACCGAAATTAATTGATTTCCGAAGTTTAAGATACAATTTAAATTCCTCTTTTTTGTTTTAAAATTTGCAGAGACAAACAAATGTTGATAGCGGGTCGTCATTCATTTCAAGCTGCGAGCTACGGAACGCCATCTTCCAACCTCACTTCGAAGAGGACGATTTGCCGTCACTACCGGTCGGGCCGCTGCTTCCCATAGACTCTGGCTCATTTTCAGGGTCAGCGATCGATACCGGGTCATTCGCGGACTCTGAGTCGAATGTGGGCTCCGTCATAGATTCTGGAGCCGGTTCGATAGATACCAGTACAAACTTTTATCCTTACGAACAGGAAATGCAGATCATGGAGAGTCACTCGGAAGAGGAAGATGAAGAAGGTCCTGACCGGGGTTTCAAGAATCTAGCATTTGACACGGACGAAGCCGGCGAATCGGACGAGAACCGCAATCGGGAACGGTTGACAGATGTCGGACTGAAGAATGAGAGTGTTGAAGTCCCGGAAGGGGAAGGGAAAAGAAAAATCAGGACAGTGTCCAGTAGCCTGGAAGACGAGGGTATCGTTAAAGATGAAGTCATCTCTGACATTATACACGAGGTGTGATGTGTCCTCTGACCGAATGGGCAAGACATAGCAGTTTCCAGAGACACAACTGTCGCCGGAGGGTACTTTATTGTTCATTTATTCCGTGAGACAACGTTGACTGAAATACATCCCAAAGCTTTTGTCATAGTGTTTACAATAACACTAATGAAAAGATGAGATACATAAAGCAGCCTGGGCATTCTTTGTTTCTGGTGATATTCATTTTGATGATGAGCAGATAATTATGATAGAAAGTATTTAAGACAGGATTGAAGGAATTATTGTCCTTTGATGATGTCTTAGATACATGACGGAGGTTATTTCGTTCATGAAATGTTTAATACTTTTTCAAAACAGACCTAAAAATGTGACTGTCTTCATTGAAGTATGTCATAGATAATATCTTACAATTTTCTGAGTAAGATTGATGTTTGAACTAATTAATGAGCCTGTCATTTTACATTTGAATTTGCTTACTTGAAATTTTGGACAGACACATTGAGGTTTACTCTTGAGAAAGGAGCGATGGATGGGGGGGGGGGGAGAGGATGTTGGTGGAGGTGTTGTTATGTAAATTCTTTTCAAGCTTGTCATTGAAACGTTTATAGATAAAGTCTTAACTGAGACAAATTGATTGCTTCAATGATATGCCATTTAACTTAAAAGTTTTGGTAACTTTAAAAAGCGATACCATTATGTTTAGATGCATAATCAGCAGGTTTGACAATAATTGTGTATGCATGAAAGTGATATGACTGAGGGTCATGTGAGGAAGTGCAAAGGTCATGGAATTGCAAGAGAAACGAATGTAAGTGATAAATATGTAGGCAGATAAATATGTAGGCAGTGAAAAAGTGAAAGATATGCAAGGGATAGAATAAAATCAAGAAAAGGTTTTGCAAAATACTCGCTTGCCCTCTTTATCAATCATTAGTGTGTTTCATACGACCATTCAGTGACTTTGTATGTACCTCCTATCATGTCGGTGACCCCGACAAGCCTCATTAACACGACTTAACTCGTTAACACGACTGAAGTTTTGCGTCACAAACCAAGTAGACAGAAGTATAAGTACTAAAGACTACTAAATGTAGCTTTACATTTAGTAAGACTAAATGTCTTACTAAATGTCTTACTAAAAACATCTCTTCATGTGAAATGGTCACAAAGACCCTTTCTTCATGAATGTGAGTCAACAAAGGTACAGTGACATCTCACAGTAAAGCTCTCCGAGGAGGAATTTTGCTTAACGAGTGACTCAGTTCTTGAAACTAACACCGTAACCCTTTATGTAAATGGCAATGACTTATGCAGTCCCGGCCTTAATACATATTCTGTGACCACATCTAATGGTCAAGATGTAAAATAATCGTAGACAAAGTGGTAGCCTCACAGAGTCACTTTATTATCACGGTGTGGCTTAAATGTAAGGGTATATATCCGATAAGAAAGTGTTTTTCCATGAACAAAAGAGCACACTTCCTAAGCGTATATCCTACACAGAGAAGATCATTTCCTATGGATATATCCTAGTTGGGATGTGGATAGTTGGGTGGCTGAGTGTCAAGCCCTTGAATATGACACATCTGTTAAATCGTCCTTGTTGATATAGAATGATGTAAATAAACATGTGACGCTTTTTTTTTTACATTTGAAATGGTTCTGAAATTTAACAAATTTGTGTATTATTTTTAGGGTGTACCATGTTTGTGCTTTTCAGATATTATTAATTTTTTTTTGATGGTGTATTATAATGATGACTGGATATCATTTCAAAGTGTACCTAGATACTTAAAGTAGAATTTACAAGCAGGTCTTTTAAACAAACTTTTCTACCAGCGCATATATTCAAATAAAGTATTCAAAGCTTTTTTATATTTTCAGTTGTTTTTGTAAATATGGATTAAGATTCTACCATTATAGCTTATGTCAGTACTAAAGTACACCTATGCAATGCCTTGCAGCTTAAAGTTATAGTTAATGGTTTTCAACAATAAATAATAGTTTTCCTTCAACGATATATGCAAAAGAAGTGCTTCAGTGGTTTGTATGGATCCTTAATTACAAACGTATTCGGCTGTTTCTCTCTGCAGGTATCGAGTTGAGATTTTGTTACATTTTTGCACTTTTCTCCTACTTTTTTCCGGGTGCTTTCAGGGTAATTTGTAAATGCAGAAAGTATTTCAAATGTATAATAATACCAATTGATTGATTGATAGATAGATGAATGCATTCATTGTTTGAAAATAATTTGAGAGATAATTTTCTGTGCTCCATAATTCGTCATATGCCTATTAAATATTATGAATTCTGTAATTCTTTTGTATTCGAAGGGGACGAAAAAGTACCCAACGATCATCTTTAGCCTATCTGACAGAAATTTTACTGAAGAAGAAGTTCTCCAAACAGCTAAGAAAAGTCTTGTTCATATCCTTGTTTAAGCTGTCATTTGGTAAAATTGTGATGTCATATTTTCACTAAGATCTAAACCATGTACCTTTTGTTTTCTTCGTTTTTCACATTCACAAGGTAGAACGTTGACTGTATTGACACCCGACGGAACCCCTGTCATCATTCATCATGTCAAGGGCTTAAAGATTTGAGATTTAGTAAATTTGCAAAATCCCCATCTTCATTACAGAAAAGAAACATTGTCATAATTAAAGAAAAAACAACAAAAAGAATGGAAGTCGGCTTGCTGAATGTAATGTTTAGTCTTGATCAAGTCGTCCAAAACTATGGGTGTTGCCAATCCCTCAGTCGTACATATGCTTCAAGTTGAAGAGTGGGGAATGGAAGTTTGGAAAGGATGGATAATTAATGTATTTCCTTACTCTCAGATATTGTAGTGAGAACATATCTTCTATGCAGACATTGAAGTCCTCCTTCTTCATGCTATATCTTTAATATAATATGCATGCCAGTTATTCCTTTCAAAAGTTGTTTTACACTTCTTCTAGGAAGGTGAATTCACTCTTATCATGTTTTTTGTTTGTGAACATAGGGTTCTAGTGCTTACACATAGTTAAACAGAAACTAGTTAATAACTGTAACATATTGACATAATTTTAGAGTTTTTTTTTAGAGTAATGTCAAAGTAATTTACCTTCTAGAGTCATCACACCAATTCGTTCAATGCAACTGACCTAGTTATACTTTATCCCACCAAGATTTTTGGGTGCTCTGTGATCAATTTGCATTTATTTGGTATGTGAAAATTCTGCTTGAGTAATTTTTTTTCTTTATCTCCTAGGTACATAGGCGTAGGAGGCGGGGGGGCTGGGGGGGCTGCAGCCCCCCCAACCAAAATTTTTGGTGAAAATTCGGGCAATATGCTGAGAATTTTTCGGGCACCTACTGAAAGAAGAAAAATTTGCAGTATGTTTTTCCATTTTTTTTGTGAAAATTCGGGCAATATGCTGAGAATTTTTCGGGCACCTACTGAGAGAAGAATAATTTGCAACGTTTTTGAATTTTTTTTTGTGAAAATTCGGGCAATATGCTGAGAATTTAACGGAAAATATAACCAAAATTTTTCGCGCGCTCCGCGCGCGTTCAACGTCTTAAGGTGCATATCATATATAGGCATTTATCGGTTATTTGCATGTGATGTAATAACCGATGAAAGCCTATATGATATGCACATTAAAATGTTGAATGCGCGCGGAGCGCGCGAAAATTTTTGGTTTTATTTTTCGGGCAAGTCGTTACAGCCCCCCCAAATCAAATTAGGCTCCTACGCCTATGCCTAGGTATAGGGAGTCTCCTTTTTTTAAGTTTATTAATGTTTAATTTCGTTATTGTACTATTTGAATGTTCTTTATATAACCAGGTTTGACTTTCATACATGCATCAGAAACTCAAAACTGAAGTGATATATATTCTGTTAATGGCAAATTGCATTGCTTTCATATTGTAGCTTGTGAAAAATGCCCTTCTTTTCCAAGGGATATTCTATAACCTCATAAGTATGCACTATGTATTAAACAGAAATTCTGAAGTCGCCGCTGATCAAACCTGTGTTCCGGAGTTCCTTAAGTTAGTGTAAGAGCTAATTGTGCAAATTTTAGGATTTGGAAAATTTGACATTCGATGGTCACTTGTGATAAAATTTACTAGAAGACTACAAGTTTGTTTAATTTACTTCATGTGCAGTGTTGGAAATTCTGGAAAGTGCAGTCCCCTTATTGGCCTGCTTTCCTTATGTGTTTTATCATCATTGTATTATTTCAAAAACACTGTTGATGGTTGCATGTTTTTCAACATGCTTTGTATAATACAAATATAATTATTCAAAGAAATCCAAAGAATTGTATTACTGTCTATTCTATTTGTTGGTGTATTTGGTTACTTGATGATGGGCAGGCTTTGATGTTGCCAATGCTCAAACCTGTTTCCAGGCCCCCTGAATTTAGTGTAAGAGCAACTTGTGCAAACTTTAGAATGTGGAAATTTTTACATTCGATTGTCATTGTGATAGTTTTATACGGTGGCTTAATAGGGACTTAGGAAAAAAAATAAGTGTCCCCAAATCTCAAAAATTTTGACTTTCTTTCTCAAACTTTTGACTTTTTATCTCAAAATTCTAGTTTTACTAGAAGACTACAAGTTTGTTAATTTACTTCATTGTGCAGTGATGGAACTTTCTGAAAAGTGGCCAAAGTTCAAAACTCAATAGCCACTTTGTCACCAAGATGGCATCTTTGATAGTATCTGATCACTGTATCCAAGTCCTTTCTCGTTTGGGACAGACCATAACAATCATATCCAAATGGTGTCAGTAAGGGTTTATTAAAGCATGGAGGTACCTCCATGATTAAAGATAGAAGTGGGGTTGGTGAGGGGGGAAATTGGGCAAGCATAATCCTTCTCTTTAATTTGAAATATTACACTTTAGTGGATCAAATGAACGGGGATATCCAAAAGCACTGGTGTAGAAGATCTTGTTACTCTGTATGTCACTTAAAACCTTTTCCATATCCAGAAACCAGAGAGAAACCAACAGGGGAAGAGGAGAGGTAGGAGATAAACAGTACTGTGTATCTCCCACCTCTCCTCTTCCCCTGTTGGTTTCTTTCGTTCTTCTCTCCATCCCTTGTCTACTAATCCTCTTACATCTATCTCTTTGTGTTCACCATGCTCATTAACCTGTCTGTATTCTGTGCGTGTTTTTGTCCCTTCTGTTACTGTACGTTATTTGTCATCTAGCCTCTGAAGAAGATCCTGCTAGGATCGAACGTCAGGCCAACTTACTTTTACACAGACTATCTCTTAAGACGACACGGATACAGAAGAAATGAGAATTTAATGCTTCTGTTGCTTAATTTGTATGAAAATATGATATATTTTTATGAACATTGTCAAATTACCATACCCCCTCTTAAAAGAATACATTTCATTTTAATAGTGGTATCTGTATGTCATGGCAGCAATGGCAAAAAAATACGTTCTTGATCGTGGAGTTTATCCAAATTTATCAGGATGATTAGTCTCTAAATTTTGTCGAATGGAAGAGTTATTTTTACATTTCTAGTCATAATATGGATATCTCCCTGAGTAAAACGAAAATGGTTGTCTGTACCAACCAGGGGTACACCTGACCAGGGGTACACCTGACCAGGGGTACACCTGACCAGGGGGTACACCTGTGGTTTGCAAATATGTTGCTGATTGTTTTTTCATCATGCACCCTTCCTTGTCAGGAAACTGGAATGTGAAAATGCAAGTTCTTGAACCACCATGACCTGTAGGCCATGCAGAATCAAGAAACTCCCAAATATATATATTCATATCTATGATTTTCAGTAATAGCAAAATTGTCTGATACATCTAATTGCCAGCTTGGAATGACACTCATTTAAGTAAAGTATGCACAATCAAGATGCTTTGATATCCCATGTTTGTCTTCCTGTGAAATTTTATCTTCTCCTTTGAAATTTTATTTTCTGCAAATTGCAGTGAAGATTTACCTGCAGCTATATCTGTGACGCTGAGGTGCACCACATGACAAATCAATGACATATGCATGAGCAAAGGAGGGGTTAACCCTGGCTACCAATGACTGACCATCTATAAGACCTGGAATGCAAACTGAGATTTTTAGCTACCGGTCAGGGGAAAGTGCATTGCATGACAAGTTAATGACATATGCATGAACCAAGGTGGGTCAGTCCTGTCTTCCACTGACATACGTCTGAAACAGAGATTTCAGCTACCTGGTGCGGAAAAGTGCATGACATAGCAAATCAACGTCACTTGCATGAGCCAAGGAGGGTTGACCCTACTGTAGCTTCTATTGACTATTCATTTAATAAGACCTGAGTGGTAGTAACTCCTCTACTAAAGGCAACAACAAGTCAGTTTGAGCAATTAAGACTGAACTTAATAGTTATGGTTAGTAGTATTTATTTATTATTATTAACAAGACCTCTAAATTGGTGACCCCGAAATGAAGTAATGCATAAACTGAAGATGAATTTTCCTTCTTGTCACATTCATTCTCAAACACTGTTGTAGTGTATCTCTCACATCTTCTCATACTGCAGTTCATGGTCACACGTTGTGCATCTCTTGCTGTACATATCGCTATCTTCATCATACTTTTCTTCACCGTATTCGTGCTTGTGGGAACTCAGATCTTTGGTCCATAAACTTGTACGAACAGCTTTTCTTAGCTCTGTCAAGGAAAGAAGGGAACAGTAATTTGCATCACCGTTGCTACTCAAAGTTTTCAATCCTCCCTGATGACCAAGCAAGGCCTGTAATGAATCGTTTGTGAATGACACACTTAGTAAGATTTAAAAGGTGCGACTCGATTCAAAGCTCACCAGTGACACTTGTTCTCAATGATGAAGAGACTGACAATGGACAAAGAATAACCTTGGGAGCTTTATTCAATAGCCAATGTCCCCCCTCCAGCAACCCGCCCCCCAACAAGAAAAATTAGAAAGTCTTAAACTTGGAACACTGCATCATACATCTGAATGTCCCAATTCCAGATCATCAGGACTGTCTCCAAATGAGTCAATAGCATTGCCATGAAAAAAAAACAGATTTTCAGATCTGATTCTAGTTTAACCTTATAACTAAATAATTAGGGAAAACTGACCTGCAAATATACAGACAATGGTGAAGACCAAAAGAATTGTTCTTGCTCTTTTGCTCTGATGGTTAACCTGTAATTTTCTAGTTGTACCACAAAATCGAACAGAACTTAATTCTGCAGGGCCGTGTTTCAAGTTCATCCTGTGGTTTAGTTTGGAACAACTGAATTTCTTATCAAACAACCAAAATTATCACAAAGTAAAAATGTGCAGTCTGGCCTTTAACTAACATTAATAATCATTTCAGATAACCTTTTCCAGGGACATACGGTACGGTAACATTGTACCTTTGTTCTACCAAATGGGTCAGCAATCCGATCTCCATGAACCATTTCTTTGCTACAGATCATCATCTGAAGTCCCAGTTTTTTATATCCAGAGAACTCTGCCAAATAGGAACACTCCCCATATCACTGAATACACCCCAGCAAGGCAGCTGGAACAAGGAATTTTTACTTTCTTTAATTAATACAAATGACGTCATTTTGTATTAATGTACCCTAAATATTCTAAAACTGACAAACCTTTCACACTCTTATCCAGCTTTTTCATCTTGGCTTTCTCTCTGTTTTCTGTACGCCTCTCTTTTGCAGCGTCTATTTCCTCTTGAGATTCCCAAACTTCTAGCGCTCTCTTTTCAATCTGAAGTACGAAAGATGACAATGTTAAAAACAACCCATTTTCAATTCTAACTGGCAGGGCAAGTTTTTTGAAAAACTAAAATCTCAGTGATGTTGCAGTTCAACTGATTTTAGCTTAGTCACTTTTACAACTTTGATGGCTCACACACCAAGAATACCATCATATGGTTTCCATTTTTTACAGATATTAAAACCCACTCTGAGAAACGGAAGTGATTAAATCTGTAAAATGGATAGGCTCCGTAGCCTAACGTTTAATCAACTTCTAGGGCAAGTATCCATATTATGTGCCCTGTATTCAGTGCTAGTGGGAATTAATTCCATTACACAGCACTACCGACATTAATGTTTTGACACCACTCACTTGAAGTCTAAGGTATAGTTTCATATCCCCCCAGCGTGGATTGTGCGGGTTCTTCCGGACGAGAAATTTGAGTATCGGTTCTCTTCTATCCAAATCTGCATCTTTCAAGAGGTATTCGTGTTTAGCTTCTGTTTTTGTTATGAGCGTGTGCTTTTCTTCACTTTCCCTGCATAGTTAAAAGGAGAAGAAAAAATTCCATTCAACTCGGGAAGGAAATATTCTGATGGTTTCTGTACAGAAATGCCAAATGAAGGGAATGCAAGCCATCTATTCGACAGGTGAACGTACTTCTGTCTCGTAGAACTTGATTTCTTTTCAGTAAACTTGCTTAAATCAATATCTATGTTAATGCTCTTGCACAATGCTTGCTCATGAGGCAAAAACCAGGGTACCAAAAAAGGACAAAGAAACTTCATTTCACGTTTGTTATTTCTGTTAATGCCCATTATTAGATAGCAAAGAGATGGGATACATTGAATTATCTTCCTTGCCATGCATTCCATTGTCAGTTGCATTATGCCAATTGAAAGAAGAGAAAACCATTTTTGATGATTATTCATGTGCACTATATAATAATACAGAAATACAATATTTAGCCAATCTGTTTCGACAATCTCAATCACAATGAGGTCAAAGGGATAAAAAAGGTGCATTCCTTTTAATAGATGATCAAATATAAACTTCTTTTAGAAAAAGAAAATATAAACTTCTTTTAGGAAAAAGAAAATGATCAGTAATGGACTGGATATCCAGGCCTAAAAATTCACTAGGCCTAGAAAATCTGGCCACTTGCTAATAGGTGCCAATGCTTATAAAGTCTACTGGATAAAATCATGTTCCCAATGACATTTTCCTGAATATTACAGCATAAATCCGTTTCAGTACAGCCTTCTGAGAGCTGCCCAATATTTTTGCGGATAATAAGTAGTAATACAGGGCTTATGTTAGGTACGGAGCTTATGCCAATTCTTAACTTACCATTTGCTAAACTTCTCTATGCTTAACTGGCAGAAAATTGCCATTGCAATTTTTCTACTGGAAAATGGTGAAAAACACTGGCAATAAGCCGTTGAATAGCTAGAATATTGCAGCCTGGGATACATTGTCATTAGTTATAACAGTTAAGCACACTGTAGCAACCTTTTACCTGCAATCATCACAGACTGAGTGGTCAAACTGCTTGTAAAGAGATGAATCTTGGAAATCATTTCCACACTCCAGACATCGCAAGAGGCCAGCGCCGAGAAGTGGACCAGGCTCCTGGACAATGGTTGGTTCTTTTTCCTCTACAACCTCATCTTCTTGAATCAAGAAGCCAGCGTTGGTGTCAAGAAGTCCACCAGGGAGACGGATGGCACCTTCGATTAATTTCTCTTCCCTGAAATGTCAAGTTAAAAAAAGTGAACAAGTGAAAAAAGAGGTGTGTTGCTCTACGTGCAAATGTTGTTATGTTCAGATGCAATATGTGTCACATTAAAAAACTTTCAGTGAACATGCACAACTTGACCCAGTATGTTATACTTTAGGGCAATGTCCAAGACTCAAATTGCTATGGGTTTGCAAACTACTGTTATTGAACATTTCAGAGGCTGTCAACATTTTAAAACAAAACAACATACCACAATGTCTTATGAGCAACATTGTGCACTGCATGAAACATAAATATAATTGTCCACCTTCTTGTCTACCATGAAAGAGTACAATTGCTGTAAATGTAAAAACAATATCAGAGTTCTAAAAAAACTAACAAGATTTCTTTGGTGAAGTTTCAGCACCATTGAAGGTAACAAAACTAGCATATATAGCTATACTGATTCCGTGATATGTACATGCCACATTCTACCACTTGACCAGGAATCAATTGTGATACAAATTTTACGTTACCTATCATGAGTTACGTGCTTACTTAATTCCGTTGAGAAAGTAAGAGGCAGGAGATATCATGCTAGCAACTTACTCTTATGATATGGTAGTGTGATTCTTACCTGTTAATTCTGGAAAGGGTGGAATCCAGAACTACAACATTGTCTGAGTTATATAGACTTGACTACTTAGATTGTGCATCCAGGGAATGTCCAGGAAAGGTTATGACTAATTGGTATGGATTTACCAATTAGACAATTGTTCTTACTTTTTCTCAGGCTTTTTCTTTGTGTATGGTTGATAAGCATGTTTGGACTGTCTTAGCATCAAAGCTCTCTGTCTGTTCCTCTCTATTCTAGCTCTCTGCCTGTCTGAGAGTGGTGAGTCTTCGCTTGACGAATTGGTGCCTCCATCAATACTGTTGGCTTCACTCATCTCTAAAAACAATTAAGAACATTTTCTTGCAATCACGTTTATTTCCTTCATTCCATATGTACTCCGGTTTTTGATGTTTTGTCAAGATGGTAACAAGTGCACAAAATGACAATTCTCAGTTTTATGACGTTCTTCAATGGGCCTATACGTAAGTCGTCAATGTGCATGTCCCTTCTAACCTCCCATATTAAATACATGTGTGTTTATAATCAGTGAAGAAGACATCTTTGCTAACATATTACAATTTTCAAGTTCAACCTGATATTGTAACTTCTGAATTTATTTTAGCATATGTTACAAACTACAACTGGTACAAAGAACTGTAGTGAGTTCTTTTCTGATTTTGTCACTTGAACTAAATTAGTCAACTTAGCCGAAGCCTACATAGTTTCAATTAAACATATCAAATGCTTTGACAATAAAATAGTACTGTGCCAAGTCACATTAAAACCTGAAATGACAGACGAACAACCCAGCCAATATATGACATATGACCTAGGCTATGCCTAAGAAGACAATAGATAATCGTGAGTTCGACACTACCTTTGTGCAACTTGCCTATTAATAATATTGATTAACGTACAGTAACATTATGCCTAGGTTTTAGTTGTTAAGTTAGTAACTAGTATTAATGCTATAGGATTATTAGGACTTACTACTTAGGAGACCCTAGTTGACTGTCAAACTTCTCAAAGGATATGTTTCGCACTCTAAACTTTAGTACACAAATTTGGCAAAATTGGTTTCAAAATAACGTTCAGCTTTACCTCATCCCTGCGTGTCTTACAGATAAACTTAGAAAGCAATGTCTTGCACGAGGGTATGTTGTCCTTCTAATGTAAGAGCTTTCACTACACCAATTTCTGTGATGTTACATAATACTGAGCCGTATTGGTAAACATTACATGGGTTGGCAGCTAGCCTATAGCAAGTGACCTTCGTGCTCGTATTGTAAACAGGCGCTGGATTCAAGTTGATGTATGAGAGGATTCAGCCGACACCTACAGTATAGTGTAACTCAACTTCTATCTTCCATGTTTGTCATTTTATTTTTATTAAAAAGTTTAGCTAATGAGGAGAAGTTAGTCCCGTCGCTCATTTTCATCCGTCTAGCCTAACTTAGGCTAGTAATGCAGCCTAACGTAACTTGTAATCCTTCTTGACCTACCTCTTACAAGTTACAGTCTAGCCTAGAAACAGTCTAAGCTCTAGGCTAGCATTCAGTTACATACTATCGAAGTTTTAACGTGAGTCCTACGCTCATTTCTGTGGCACTGTTACTGTTAAGGACTACAGAGGATAGCCTATTTGGTAATTGCTAGTTACAAAGAACAGAAATGTTATTGTAAAAGGACAACAATAACCACAATCTCTCTGAAATTGCCATATGTCCTTCAATGAAAGTTAGGCCTAGGTTAAGCTATCTTTCATGGATTTATTGGTGGCTTTCGTCAGATTCCTCTAGAATGAGTTTTATGGTGTAAAGATCTTGATGCAAAACACTTCAACTTTTCTAATATCAAACATACAGTTATGTGTACTGTAGCCAGCATATTATGGGTGAAATATTTCTTGGAGTAATACAAAATTGATGCTTCATTCATTCATTCAGGTTATAGCCTAATAAATAGTATTACTATACTGTACACAGTACAGGAGCTGTTTCTGTTGTTTGGGCTGTGTATACACATCCATGTAGATTGAAATTGTGGTTACAACTTGGGTTCAAATTGTCTTTCAAACATGGAAGTACACTGTCTATCACTATCAGCAGTGGCGTAGGAAGGTACTTTTGAGTGGGGGGACTGAAGACTGATGGCCGGCCTGGGGGAGGGGTACCACCCCTCCCCTTTGGAAATTTTTTGCATTTCCTGGTGGCCTCTGATGCAATTTGGTGCAATATAGCACACTTCAACACCCACTCCATTTTGTAAATAATTTTGCATTTTCACCTGGCCTTAGATGCAATTTGGTGCTCCAAATGAGATTTTTTTCTCATTTGGAAGTGAAAAAGGGGTTTTCTGACTTGCGAAGCGGGGGGGGGGGGCGGAATGATACTTCCGCCCCTCCATATTTTTCACAGCCCCCCTGGTTCCTACGCCCTTGACTATCAGTACAATTATATGACACAGTACAGGATGATGAGGAACACTCACAGTTACTGTATGTATGGTATACCACTGTATAATACTCAAATGCTTCAGTATGCAATGACCAGATTGTAGCAGATCTACACACAATACAAACGTAGATGTGAACTGAGCTCTGTATAGTATGTTTGTAAATTATGTAGTCGTTTGTACCAGGTTCACTTAAATATGTACCATTAGTTATGCACATAACATCTTTCAAGATATCAGTTGAGTATGAATAATTGTGGTCAAATGTCAGTGAATTAGCAATAAAGATTACTGTATATCCCTCTTTAACAGATGATTGAGCAAGTTACAACCTCGGCAACTGTTCAAAATAAGCTCTGAGTAAATATCCCAGATGTCTGACATCGTTGTAAAGGATGACCGAACAACAAAATTCACGTCAGTTGTTGAAAGAAAGTGGGAAAAGTTCTGCCAGTGATCGGGAAATCACTCAAGGAGATTTATCCAAAGATGCAGGTACAGTGTGAAGAAAATATGTACAGTAGAAGGTGTAATGTACCAAGGCATACCATTGTGGCCATTTATCAAACAAACATTGTTAATGCATACAGTTGTATTGGGATGAATGGAACCAAAAATTGATTGCAGGACGTACCTTCGCATACAAAATAACTATAGATCACTTCTTGATGTATTGTATGTCATTTGATAAAATAATGAATTTACCAAGCTTAACATGCTAAGCCCATGCTTTAATTCCTGCAGCTGGGCAAAGTGCGCTGGTAAGAAAGGTTTTAAAAATCCTATCAATGTGGCATGTGGGGAAATTTACAGACTGGTACATTTTATTTGTCGTCATGATAACTTTATGGGATTAAATGGGAAGTGGTAAATTTGCTGATAGACCAACTGGTAGATTTGAAAACTTTACAAATTGGGGAAGGGGGGGGGGGGAGTTAGAATGAAGGGCAGATGTTTGAATTTTGGGAGTACTTGTAATGGGAGCAACATATAATAGATGGATAATGTGCATGCAGTTCTCTTTTTATTTCCAAAACATGCAATATTTATTCCCATTCTGGTCACAGGAGTGCACTACTTTAGGTACAGCCTGAAGGGTCATTATTCTGCACATTGGGTGTTTGATTTCACTGTGGCCAACAATATATATATCCACCAATGCATTGCTTAAAGTTTCATAAAAACATACGTAACATGTAACTGCACAATATATCTATCAGAATATTAGTTAGCTTGAACAAGGGGCATATATTATCAAACATAGTGCCTGTCAATACTTTCAAGTCAATTGTTACAGTATATATAGAATAAAATTGTTTAATCACAGACCTGTTTATTGGGTGTTTGAATATTACCCAGACAACTGAACAGTAGGTTAATCCACAAATGACCGTGAAAGGTTCTGTTTCAGTTCGCACAGGTCTGAAAATTGTATTTGAAATGCAACTATTTCTTTCTCTGACCAACTTTAGAGTTAGCAAGACTGAGAGCTGAGAAGCAAGTTCTTCATGAAGATCTCGTACAATGCAAGGTAATCAGTGCTCAGTAGTAAAGGAGTGTTGTAGTGTAATGTTTCTCAATAGTTGAAGTTTGTGAATTGCTTTAGGTCAAAGTGTTTGATACATTCCTTGTTGATTCACTATTTTTTTCCCTTTTGGCAGGTCTTGCTAATTCCTCAGTAACACTACATGATAGCACACTGCAAAGTTACCAAACATCATTGTTTCTAAATCATGGTTACATATTTAGATCAGTCAATTTTTGTGGTACGGTAGTACTTTAGTTCATTCAAATTGGTAACCATTTGACAATTTCTATTGCGCATGTACGATGTGAAACCATAGTTGGGAAGGCTAAGGAGAAATTAGTTGCCATTTATATACCTTCAGTGTTGTATCAGGCTGACTAAAAATCTCTCATTTATATCCATAAAATAGGGTTAGGTACTTGAAAAGTCATTGATTTCAACCACAATATGAAGTCTGGCATCACCCAGTAAAATCATTCTTAGAAAATGGAAAAATGGAATATTAGCAAACATCACCGTCATCTTTTCGTGCAGGAATGGTATATATTTTCTATCGTGATCGTGGAGCCTGCTTGTGTACTAACTTGTACAGTATTATATTTATGTATGAATGTGCTCTGATCTAATTCCAAAAATATTCTCTTGATTTCAGGCAGACAAGGAATTTGTCTGGTCCCTCTGGAAGAGATTGCAGGTAGCGAACCCTGACATCACACAGGCTATCAGCATGGTTCTCCAGAGGTACCGTATGTGAACATTCTATATACATCATATAGTTATTGCTATAACTATGTATTAAGAAATGTTCATCATTGTGATTTAATGGCAGAAATAAACGAAACGAAACATACCAGATCTCTACATTAACTTTGTTAGCATTATATGGAAGTTCACTAGTTTTGGTCACATAATCCCACTTCCCTCAGTTTTTGGTCTGATATTAGTGTTTCTACCTCTATGGACGTTTACCTCGTCTGCAGAATGCCTTTTTTTTGCTAGTGTTGGAAAAGTCAGGACTTAGTTCTCCAAATTATTTGCCAGTAAAATATGAAGCATATCTGCAAAGTTTTGATTTCTCTGCTAGAAACTTTTTCATCCTTTGCAAATCTATTCATATATTTTTGAGACCTTATAAAATCCTTTACTGTATAGTTGAAAAGCTTTTCATCATTGGCTCACATTTTTTCCTCCCTTCAGGGAAAAAGAAAAGAATGAGCTGAAGGACAGAAAAGTCTTAGAAATTCTGCATATTAAAGATGACAGGATTGGAGAACTAGATAAGGTAAAATATCTTTATGCTAAAATGTTCTTACTTTAGATCAAATGTGTCGTTTAATGTCATTTTTTTGTAGTGGGTAATGTTCAAAGTTTTGACCTATGTCCTGTGCAGTGCCTACATCAAAACTTGAATGTTGTCTGTATTATGTGATACATTATAATCAATTTGCAAGCCCCTGTGTAGAAACTCTATGTGTCAATTTTTCTATTGCTATATTTTGAGTTGGATTGTGGTAGTTTTGGATAGTTGGTACCGGATAAAAAAAAATAAAATAGATAATTAAGATAAAAGATAATAAAATATGTATCTCTGATGGAGAAGAGCCTCTTGTTTTTTTTTACACTTTTCATAGATTTTGACCCAACAGACAGAGACTAACAAAGCTGCAATGAAAAGGTAAATATTTACTTTATTGTTCAAATTATCTGAAATTGGTCACACTTTTATCTAAATATTATATATAGAGGGGCCAAG
Source organism: Apostichopus parvimensis (assembly GCA_000934455.1). Lineage (NCBI taxonomy): Eukaryota > Metazoa > Echinodermata > Holothuroidea > Aspidochirotida > Stichopodidae > Apostichopus > Apostichopus parvimensis. The sequence continues at coordinate 20,460 of JXUT01141787.1, forward strand.
TATAATTCTTTGCTCTTTCAAATTTTTGACTATAATTCCTGGTACATTTTAGTTGTTGGTTTTCTTATAAAGCTTAATATAACAATTAACCAAACAACTTTTAATCTGAGATCATGAAGAGATTCATCGTACAGTAGTTTTGTGTATATATCTGCATGTTGCATCCTACGTGGCTGGTAAAATAAGCCTCTTGTCAGAAAAGAAAACCCCTCAAAATTGTAAAATATGTTTGATTACTAAAGGAACTGCTCAAGGAAGTATGCTACAATGTGAAGACTTGCAGGGATGACAGATAACGAAAGAAACCTAATATTTGAGCATTGGTACCATTATCAAACTGAGGATTGGTACAAAAGCAAAAGGCCAAATTGATCCAAGATCATCTGAGCCCTGTTTATGCGATGTCTGTATCTTACGACATCCAACGGAAACGAGAATAATCAACTATGTTAGACCACGGTTGGATAAAGAGTCTTGGGTGGTTGGATAGATCAAAACCTTATCTTATAGCTATCTGACAATGCCATGTTTCAAGTTTAGAATGCTTTTAGTGAGAGGCAAATTTATCGCAGTCTGTTTTATTTGGATGACCGTGTAGCTAACAAGAAAGACAAAAACTTCAGCGATAAGCAATTACGTTTTGTAAATCTCGAACTCACTGCTATCGACATTAACATTCTGCCAGGCAGCTTTAACGTTGCCTGGGGTGAGACCTTCCATGGGCTATGCAACGTAGAATCTCTGCTAAATCTGAAAGGTCAAATTGATTTTTTTTCTTATCAATATGAACAGAATTGAAGAGATTGAGAAAGCCAAAACTCAGCTGGAAAAAGAACTAGAGCAGAAAGTGACAGACATTGAAGCGGTTGCGGAAGAGGTAGGTTTGGGAATGAAACCTCTAGGACTCAAAGTTTGGGCTATTTACTGGCTAAATGCCAGTGGATATTTGCCATTTGCCAGTAGAGTGAAAAGGCACTTGCGTTTATCTGCTAGTAGACATTTAAGAACTTAAAACAACTGGTGTTAAACGTTGATTAAGAATCGTCAGTCAAAGAATCGGCATGATTCCTTGAACTAACATGAGTCCTGTATTAATGCTTATTATAAGCAAATATTATTGGGCAGCTCTCATAACCTTGTACAGTAAAACCTGCAAAGTGTTGCAATTCATGAAAATGCAAGTGAGGACTTGGTTTGAGCCAGTAGATGTTTTTGAAGCGCTGCAGTAGCAGGTTTAGAAAGTGGCTCAGAATTCTGTAATTCTAGACCTGACCTCAAATGTATAGGATCTGTTTTTATACTTATAAATCTTGCAGCTGTGTTATCGAACTTGTGAGTAAAGAGTACCTCTATTTGCAATATTCAATATTGACATTTTCAAATATTCTCTAATAGTCTTCCAAATAGAGGTGAAATACTCATTAAATACAATTACATAACACCAAAGACTCGTTAAATACAATTACATAACACCAAAGACTCGTTAAATACAATGACGTAACACCAAAGACTCATTAAATACAATAACGTAACACCAAGACTCGTTAAATACAATTACGTAACAGGAATATTGCCATGGTGTCAATACACATCTTTGTTTCCCTAAGTCTCTTTGAGTTTTCCATCATCAGTGTGTTGGTGTTTATTTCTTTCTCCCGTTCTTTGTCATTCCGTTCGCAGAAGGAAGAACTTAAGTCAGAAACCGGTAGAGAAGTTGCAATGCGAGATGATAAAATTTTACGTCTAACAGAGGAAAACAAAAGTGAGTTTATGCTGGTATTTTACTGTGTACAGTAATTGTTTTGTTTATGGTATGTCCGTACAAGAAGCAGTGTGGAGATATTGTCATCTGGCAGATGTAATCCATAAGCTATTTTCCAATACCAGTTGTGTGCTTCCATGTGATGTATTTGCATGTCCTATCGAGTGATGTAGAAAGAGGTTTCTGTCACATTGCAGATAACAGACTCAAGGATGAAAAGGCTTTCAGGACCAGAGGCCACTGTAGGTGAAAGTTGGCCCAGGTTCAAAGGCTTTGTGTGAAGCCAGGGACCACTTTATTGTAACCAGGGGCTGGTTGGCAATTTGTCATCTATCATGTATAATCCGACTTTCTCATGTGTCTGGTGGTTCTGAAGGATATAGGCAACTTGTCATGGCAACCCTGTTAGTTCCTCCATTAATTGATTATTAATATTTTGTTTTTAAGACAAAGGCAACAGTATTTCATCAACTGTTATCAAAGATGTCTGATTCGTTTGAATGTTGAATTTCAAAATATCATAATGCCATTGGTTACATAGAAAAATTCCGATGACGATGTTGTTGCTACTCATTGAATAATCTGTTACTTTTTTTTGCTTTTCACTTTCGTACATCATTCTTTTGGCAGGACTCTCTTACGAGAATAAACGATTGACCACTGTTCTTGATCAACACAGAGAGGAGTTGACTGGCATTGAAGAAAAGAACTCCATGCTAATGGATAAAATTAAAGTAAATACTGCCAATATTTGTTTCAGTATTGCTGCACACATAAGTGAATATTAATTTGGGGAAAAACTGCTACTTCGAGCAAATACCAATCTAGCTGGCATGTTTCACCCTCTGCCATACCTCTCCCCTCAATGAAAAAAAGAAGAAGCAAAAGAAAAAAAAGAAAAAACAAAAGAACAAAAGAACAAAGCAAAATTAATATTGTGCAAAATATTATGCAAATTGAAAATGCTGGGATTGACCTAACCAATCAATTTATTGGATGGAACTTAATGAAATATATTTTAGGGGTTGGGGGGGGGGGAGGGGTGTGTGTATATCTTGATGAACAAACTGTATGGTTTATGATTTCAAGGAATCTGCCACAAACTAGTAATATCATCTGTTTCTATTAGGGACAAATGCTTTCAAACAGATGCTTTGAAAAAGAAACTGAATTATAGTTTGTCTTTGTAGCGTATTGCAGCGTATTACTTCTTAATTCAGGGAATAAATTTGTGTTAACATTTTGTATAGCATTTTCAAATTTCACATGTCTTAATCTTCTTAATTATAAAATATTATAAGCACTTGGGTTTAGATACAAAAGTTGCAATACACCTTTCTTAGCAATTCGGTCATACTTGCATAGCAATTTGCGATATAGGATAAATCATTCCCCTGAAATCTGAAATCAAAACCAATTGTCAACATTGCTGACAAGACTAGCTACCAGGTTGTTTGGTTTATTATCAGTAATTCTTGAATCGTATGGTTATTTCTTTCCACTTCTTCCACTAGGAGATGGAGAAGGACATTCATGGTATTGGTATATCAGCAGAAGTAGCAGCTAAGGAGGTTGGTCACTTATTCTTACACTCACATTAAATAACCAGGTTCAAACAGTTTAGACACCTGTAGTAACAATTTCTTTTAATTTCTTTTTTATTTTTGGAACATTGTGCAAAAATTGTGTAAAATGATACTTTGGTAATAATCAATGGTATCAAACTTAAGACTTCTTGTAGGTTTTTAGAATTAATGTTTTTTCTTTGGCATAATGTTAGGTAGCTCTATTAGCCGAGATAGAAGGAAGATAGTACATAGAATACCTCAACAGCAGCGTTTGGCGATATTTGATTTTGTCAGTTTGCCGAGATAGAAGGAAAGTAGTATTTAGAATACCTCAACAGCAAGGTTTGGTGATATTTGAGTTTGTCCATTAGCCGAGATAGAAGGAAGATAGTACATAGAATACCTCAACAGCAGCGTTGGCAATATTTGATTTTGTCCGTTTGCCGAGATAGAAGGAAAGTAGTATTTAGAATACCTCAACAGCAGGGTTTGGCGGTATTTGAGGTTGTCCATTAACCGAGATAGAAGAAAAGTAGTATTTAGAATACATCAACAGCTCATGGTGATATTTGATTTTAGCAATGTCCTGTTGTACTTGAAGTCTGTTCACTGTAACCCTTTATTATATTCTTCTACGATTAACCAATGTTCATACAGTGTACCACTAGCAAGTTGCTGTCAGTGCGTACATTAGTTTCTATACGTAAGAGAGCCTTGGGCTTCTATCTACTCCACTCATGTGTTTAATTTTACATAGCATTCCATGGCTGCAGTTCACCTAGGGCAAGCAGAGCAGGATGCCGTTCAGTGGATGACAAGGGCAAAAATTGCTGAAGAAGAACTGGAGAAGCTCAGGTATGTAACCAACCATGATATCATAAGAAAGACTTATATTTAGATTTCTGAATTGGAAGGGTGTAGGCGATACTAGAAATAAGGCAGTTTTAAGCTTGAATGGAAGTCAAAACACTATAAAGCCAGTAACCTCTGTCAGGTATACAAGACAGACACTTTTCCTTAACTCACATATCCAACCATTTGTGTTAGTCAGCCAATTACCAATTCTTTGAAAAGGACATTAAGTGGATGTAGATCAAATTGTTTTGTGGACTTTGCCAGAACTGATCATTAGTAGGTAGATTTTGTTAACTTTTGCATCCCTGGGCTATGAGCTTTGAAGCAGAATTTCCCACCATTAATCCTTTAATAACAGAGGAATTCAACCAAATTGTCTTGGCTGTATATGTTTGTGGCTAGGAGGGGGGGGGGGGGTGAGGGGTATAGAATAATGTCTCTGTGGGTAAAATCAGAAGCAACTAGCATGTAATAGATTTTGTGTTTTACCTTTATCCTTCCCTTCTTTGTAATATTTCTTCCTTTTATTGATAATCTTGCGGTAATGTGTTTGTCAGCTAATGATTTCTTTGTTTGTTATTTTACAGGAATAAGCATTCCCAACTGAAGAAGAGTTACCAGGAAACACTTGATCACACAGCACAGCAACTGCAAGTCATTACTCAGTTACAGACACTCCAAGCTGAAACACAAACAAGTACTAAGTTAACTTTGCATTGAAATATTCTTGGCATACATTCTTGGCGAATTACAGAATTGTAAGAAGGCAGTGTGTTTACGACTGGTTAGGTCTGAGGAAGTCACTTGAGAATGAAGGAATGCTCACGATTATGACCAAGCTGCAATCATATTAGGAAAACAAAGAAATATGTATTTCATTATGAGTCAACAGATATATTATCTTGGGATCCACTCTTTAAAATAAAAGGAAGAAGCATAAACTTTTATACTTTTGAGGCTTTCAAGATTTTCATATTTAAAGAATCTTCTTATAAAAAAAAAAGTCAAATACTTACAAGTTGTTTTACCCTTCAGTGCATGAAATAGAAACTGAATCCAGCATTTATTCACAATTGAGCAATGCCATCTTTAAGTATATTACAGGGAGCACTATACTGTATTTCCCCCCGCCCCCCATCACAACATTATTCTCAACAGCTATTTCTTCTCCTTTTCAGTGTTGAAAACTCAAGAAAATGCTCATCTGATTGAAGCTTCAAATTATCAAGCCGTAAGTTCTTCTCTATTCTGTTGATAACAGAATTTCTGATTGTACGAGTTTGAGTTTGAAAAGGCAACCACGAAAAAATGACTGTCGAATATCTTGAAAATGGCCAGTCACTCAGGTTGGATTCAAAGGATACCTAATCGTTGTATTTTATGATTTTGTCACACAGGAGTAGATAGGACAGTGTAAGTGGTTTCAACTTTGTGTAGTATCTCACTTAGTTTAGTTTAGTTTAGTAGAAAAAAGGATCAGGAGGGACACTTAAGTCCCCATCAAGGACCCTATAGAGAGAGAAAAATAAACTGAAGACACAAACACTCAGACCCGATTACAAAGCTTAAAGTGCTTGTCCAAAGCATTCTTAAACCCATTGACACTACTTGCAAGTACAACTTTCTCAGGCAAACCATTCCACTCATTCACAACCCTATTAGAAAAAGAGTTATGCCGAATATTAATCCTACTATGTGACTTTTGGAGTTTAAGACAATGACCTCTGGTACAACTACTGTTAGCAAACATGAAAAAGTTGGTAAAGGATAAATTGTCGGATAGCCACTTCCATGCTTGTAGCAGGGGTATATTAGAAATCCAAGGTGTTAACGACTTAAAATTATATACATTTACTTACTGAAGAAAGAAGAAACTTTGATGAATTAAATTGATATTATTAAGCTTATACTTGGATGTCTTGGTGAATTTCTTGTACTGTATCTTTCTATTGGTCGGATAGCCTCTATTCGAACGTGCTAAATCGTACCCTTCTCTTGTAGGTGACAGTTTCAGAAATTTCTAGAATTTCTCCATTAAGTGTTTCTTTCCATCGACAGGTAAACAAAGAACTCCAGCGGAGGTACGAGGCAGTGAAGAAATCCGAAGACGCTTTACAGAAACTAATCTCAGACAAGAACGAGGCTGCAGAAGAGGTAAAGGTATCTACTAGTGAAGTTGGTTCACAAGTGGCAGCTGAGAAGGAGGAGGAGGTCAGAGGTCAAATGGAAAATGACAATGAGCAACCTTGGGTCGAAAGGTAAATGGTTGATAAGAATAGGTATTTGTATTTATCAAAATGGTTTACTTAAAGAGGGGAAAAAGTTTTGATCGTAACTCAATTTTTTCTTTATTTGATTTTGTCAGTTTATGTGCATCATTCAGCTTATTCTCAGTACTGAGATGCAGATATAATATTAACTTAGCCTTTAACAAGTACTACAAATAATTACAATAAGTGTTCAGTTTGTAAAGTATCCCCAAAATTTACTGTTGCCGAGTGGATATAGGCGGTGGCATTTGAAGCAATGAGGCTTAGCAATCGGGAGGTTCGGGTTTGATTCCCGACCGAGTCATGGCAAGGTGGGTTTTTCATCCAAGGGCAATCTAAGGTTTCCCATCTGAAATGACATTCTAATTTGAAAAGATTCCAAATTTGAGTCAAAATGTTGAATTGGAAGCCACTCGACGTGTAAGTTGTAATCCATAAGTCCTTGCGGGCTTCTCCCACATTTGTGGTCGCTTAAGCGTTGTAAGAGTAACTGCTGATTATTATGATTATTATGATTATAATACAACAATGTAACAGCCTCCTCACCTTAGACAATTTAATAGATATCCACTATACATAAATAATACAGTGAGTACGCGCACTAACACACTCATGCTTGAAACAATATGCCAGCCAGCTATTGTAACAAGGTGTATTTTTAGAGTCCTCCATATTGTATGAAAAGTACATTATATCCAAACAGAGATTAGTCAATTTTCAAAGTCTGCTGACATGTGAAAATGACTTACTAGGAGGTAAATGTTGATGTGTGGCTAACAGACAGTGCCTGAAAGCTGATTTAATGGCAATGGCGGCCCTACATCTGGGTTAAATCATTTGTGTCACTATATGGTGTGACTATTCTTGAATATTCAGTTTCAGAATAGGAACCCTGTGGAACCATGGCGCAATATTTTGTTTTACCATTTTACAAGTACCTGTGGTTGTATAGAATGTACATAACAACAAACATTATGGACCATAATATGATATTTGCATTTGATAACTGAACACTGCCCTCTCTTCAGGCTATCCTCACCCCATGTCAAAGTATTGTCTATTGTTTAGCTGTGCTGTTAACAACTTGCAGACACAACTTGCAGTGTTCGTGAGTCTTGTTTCAACATCCATATATGATCCTTTACTGCACCTATAATTCTTATGTAATATGTGTCATCTCTTTCCAACAGATCATCATGGCTTAAACAAGTTACTTCTACTAAGGTGAGATAAATAACATTAGCTTCAAGTGAATGTCCTAAGATCTTGCTGTAAAGAATGCCGAGAAGGATAAGTTTATATCTGTTTCATTAACAACCTTTTCATATTGTGTCTGGATAATCTCATGTTACGGGATAGGATTTCAGATAGGTGCCTCAGGGCTTGCATTACAAGTTAGGTTACCAAGCCTACAGATTACCCCCTCAGTCAATCCAATGAAACTAGTAAACATAATGTCAAGTTAATTTACTGTCGACTTAATTCTCCAGTTCAGCTTTCACATTAATATAAAAAGTCAGTACATTTAAAATAGTATAGTCGAATCAAGCGTTAAATTATACACGGCTGTTGCATTGACAGAAGTCATTTGATAAGAGTGATAATATAGATCTTACCGGTCTGGGCAATGAAGTCGCCTAACATTTGCGAGACTCACTGTTATTGAATGTTGAACGAAAATTGATGATTGGTAGATTTAAACACACCCTCTTATAATCTTGCTTTAGCAGATTTACCCAAAGAGTCAATCCCAAACGAACTGGAGAAATTTGCCAGTAAGTTCTGGTAACGTGCCAAACACCTGGCACTAAAATCTCATTGCTCTGGAAGCCTTGTGTTAAATTTAGATCATGTAAAATACAATTTCTCAAGTTGTTCATTATAATCATGTTTTTGCAAATGGAGTAAAACATGTTCGAAGGCCGCTTTAAAACTATGGGTGCTAACTCCTGGGTAACTATAAGAGACGAAAAGAACTTAATACATAAATTAGATAGGATATTTCTTACTATGACAATAACATAGTAGGTGAAGCTACAAACTTCCTCTTGCCCTTTATTTTCATCTGACATTGACCAAATCAAGATTATTTGGTAATATTACTGGAATAAATGAGTTTCAATCTGTGTTTATCATCATTTGTGTCATACTCTCAATTCCATATGCAGTCATCACTGACCCAGACAGACGTAGGGCAGCATTGGAGGTCACATGACCCTAAGTTAACTACCGATCCCTTAATATCCGAGGAAGCCCTCTTCAGGAAGTACGACCAGTCAAAGATGACGACTAAACAACAGGAAGATAAATCTCACCTGGAAAGAAAGGTGGAAGACCTACAGAAATTACTCCTTCTGAAGGTCAGTGTCTAGTTGTTTAATTTGATGCCTCTGTGAAGCAATTTTGGTTGAATTTTGTCATGTAACTTCTCACCATCATTCAAGTATGCTTATGGTTTTCAAACGATAAAGGTTTAAATTTACATCTATATTATAACATAAATTTGAACCCTGCAAGACAGCATCCTATCTTTCACAGTTAATAATAGTATAAGACTAGTGTTTTACCTTGCCCTACAGTATGTTCATCTTAGGTAGATGTCAGGCCAAGGGTTTTCATAATTTTAGCAAATTGCTTAAGAAATCTATTTGCTTAAATTAAGTTTGCACTTTCACATATCAATTACTGTATTGATTTTGCAGTTTTTTTTTCTACATGTCTGCTGGGAGAATAAATGCAAGTGTCTTGTTGTTCCTACTGGGCAATGGCAAAATTCTCTTGCATTTAGCCAATAGGTACACAGCCTGAATTTTTAGTCCTGGATGTATTTATCGACCATGCTGTACTTTTCATAAAGAATTGTGTCAGAGTTTTCCGTTTGTAATTTGTCTCATACAATTGTTACCAGATAAGTTGCCTTAGTTTTGTCGAGAAGGAATAATTGCATTCTTATAGAATGTCCAAAGCTAAAGATTGCATGAATCTTTATGATTGTGTAGAAAGTGAATCTTTGGCGTCACAAAATTTTATATGTAATTTTTCAATGTTTGAAAACTTTTAGGACGAAGAAGTGAATCAGATAAAACAAGCGCATCAAGGTCGTCTTAGCCGTCTCCAGTCGCTGCAGTCTGCCAACAACATACTGAAGGAACAAATTGAGACTTATGAAGAAAATGAAAAGTGAGTTTTGAAGTAATATTATAATTAGTATAATAATATAGTATTTTTTAATTTTTTTTATAAATAATGACGACAGGCTACTTTCCTTAGAAAAAAGTTAACTGCTTTATTACTATATAGTTAATGTAGAAAGAAAAACTGGCCATGTAATCATAAACAAACTTAAAAAGAGTAAAGAAATGTTTGGCTTGAGCAGGATTTTTAACCAGTTACGCCAGGGTTACCTCCGATCACCACCAACGAAGTGTTGGATAACTCAGTTGTTACAGCCAAGGGTTTGTGACTCTGAGGTAACTGGATCAATCCCGTTCTATAGCCAAAATTGCTTCGTTCTGTTCAAGAAAAGGTAAACTTTGTTGAATTGAATGAATAATCAAATCTTTTTAGTTGGAATTGTTTATAGTTGCATTAATTTAACAGCAGATGTGACAATATTTCAACTAAATATCAGTTACTTAGTAACTTTTCAAAACAAAGAACAGGATTTAGATTAGGCCATTAATACCATGAAGGTTGATGTTGCTAGACCTGGCTTCATATCATGTAGTATTTTTGGCTGAAGGTTAGTTTGTTGTGCTGTTTTGGACACAAAGAAATTATGCGTCCTAACAGTTGTACAGTTCTTGCACTAGATTAGTTACATTAACATCAGGGAAAAAAGTCTGAATATATAAACAGTGATCTTCAGTTGTATATTAATGTTTATAATGAAAGTTGAACATATAAACAGTGATCTTGAGTAGTATATTAATGTTTATAATGAAAGTTGAACATATAAACAGTGATCTTCAGTAGTATATTGATGTTTATAATGAAAGTTAACTAGCATTTAAATGAAAGCTGATACATAAAGGTTATCTTTAATAACATATCATATATGTACATTTAATCAAGAAATGTCAATTTGAATGATCTTACTGCTGTTTTTATTTTAATTCTATTAAAACAAGAAAACCACCAAAATCTAAGAAGCCTCAGCAACGGGCAGCTCCGAAGGCATTACAGAAAGAGAACTCTGATGCTGTGTGGAATGAGTTGACTTACTACAAGCAGAGGACTGCTGACTTGATCCAAGAAAAGTGAGCTTTGTATTTGATAAAATGTAGGAAATATGAGGAGGAGGGGGATTGGGGGGGGGTGGCAGTGAGGGGAGGTGACACTGGTAGGATGACATGCTGTTGAGGTTCTGCCATGAGACAAAAACAATAATTACAAAAAGATGCCGACAGTGATTGTTCTGCTGTGGTCAAGAAATCTGGATATTTAGGGGTGTTTTCAACATTAAGCATTGGTCAAAGATCACCAGTATCATAGATATAGCTAGTCAGTGTGTTGCTGATCAATGCATTGCTGCTCAGTGTGTTGAAATTGTCCTTTTTAATGTATTAAATCGTTGGGGATAAATTTACAAAATCCAGGCTAGCAGTGTCCTTTCAGTTTATTATGTCGCTACCAATTTACAATGATCTCTAGTCAACTTAATATTAAGCAAAGATTTAGTTTAACTTAATAAAAGTTTTTCTTAAATATAAAGTATGTCTAGAATTAAAAATCAACAGTGCAGCCCGTGGATTCTTCATTGCTTTACCATTGTCACTTCTTCACTCCTTCCAAGATTTTCAATTGTCAGTAAATTAATTTGGCTACTTTTCGTATTATGAACCAAATTCAAAATCCTTGCCTACTGATATATTAAAACCAAGCCATCATTTAGATCATATCCCAAAAAAAAAAATAAAGGAGAAAGAGAAAAAATAATTTTTTTAGTAAACATACTTTGTGAAGGGAAGAAAGTTTATCTTCATTGAAAACTGATTAATATCACGTCAAGAGCTGAATGATGGACTTACTTTGGAAACAAAAAAAGAGAAATTCCCAATTAGAAATTTCTTATTTTTCTATCCTTTAGGATGAGACTTCAAGAGAAGTTTGATCAGCTGCAGGTTCAGACAGCTGCCGATGCTAGTACTCTAGAAGAACTCACTCAGTGCCTACAAGAAGACAAAAGAGGTTTTCCTATCTTTGTTTTGCTTTATTGTGGTTTTATTTGTCTTTTCCTGATAATTTATTTATTAATAAGGCATTTCAGATGTTTCTGGTAATCGTGCCACAGATCTGTCCAAAAGTTCACATTTAATAACATTTTGTTTGTATTAAATCATTACAGAAGATTACAGTTATAGTTTTTGTCTATGTCACGATGCCATGTTATGTGTTTGGGGTGGGGAGGGGGGGGGGAGGAGGTGAGTGTTGGGTTAAGGCAATGCTTTGTCATTGTAAATTATGTATTGTTTATCTCAGTTTATGATTTGATTCTATCTTGCTGTAATATTGAAAATTACATCTAGGAGAATACAAGCATTGTTCACATTTTTAGTATAAATTATACTTCTTTGAAAGTTTTTGCAAAGTATAAGAAAAATCTGAGTTCAAAATGAAGTTTGAGGTATGCTGATTTCTGCCTGCTCTAAGATAGATGGCAATACATCAAACTCTTATAAGAAAGTTTTATTTTAATGCTAATTATTAATTACAATTATTAATTTAACCTTATCACACAGAGCTTCACACTCAGATGAGACGAATGAAGGAGTTGAAGAAACATGAAGAGAACGAGAGAAAGAAATTGAAAAACTTGTCTCACGAGGTAAATAATAATAATAATAATTAACAGTTCTAATATAGCGCAACTTACAATAAAGTCTCGCCGCGCTGTACTTAACCCTGGTCATTGGTAACTTGTCACACCTACACACCAAAGTGTGCACAATTCAAACAATCTCTCCTGGGGCACCACAGTGCACCACAACCACGTGTCCCCTGGGGTACTTCCCATAGGGTGCAGCCACAAACCGGCGCACGCAACTATATTTACAAGTCACCTAAGGCAAAGACTTGACTCACAAATGAGGAAGATAAGTTTACAAGAACCATTTGGGTAGCAGGCATATCGACGGTTAAAGTTATAATATCCAGTCTTGCAATTATAATGTAAACTGTGTATGTCGTCGACATTTGTAGCAAGTTCTATTCCAGAATGCTAAATGTGTGAAACAAAGTTAATTGATGTGAAAATGGATTTGTAACAGCGGCAAACTGACTAGGAAATTATAAACAATTTGAAAAGATCAAAGACGATTTTTGGCTCACATGGGATCTGAACCACTGACTTCAGTGTTACAAGTCCTATTGTGTCCTACCAACTCAGCTACCCAGCCTTTAGTTGGGTTTGATTTTGGAAAAACAAGTCTGTCAAGGAAATATTATTTGATACATGAAGCATTAAATCTAATTCATTGTTCACCTTTGATTTTATTTCTTAAAGGTCTTATTTTGTGATTTTTGTTCTTCTTCTTTGTGAATTCATAGCATTCACAACTTAAAGCATCACTGTTGGAGTCTGAAGAAAGACAGCATGAAGTTAAACAAAGATTGGCAGAATCATCTCATGAGACAAGGTGAGCGTTGGAGACATAAATTAAAACAAATAAAACAATGTTTAATATGTGTATATGTGTATATATTTGTATTTGTATATACTGTACATGTATATTGTATATACATGTATATGTGTATATACATGTATATTTGTATATACTTGTATATATTTATTATCTGTGGAAAATCAAATAAATCAAATCAAATCAAAAAATCAAATATCCACATTCCTAGAATCGTCAAATATTGATTAGACATAGAATCAATGACCTGTAATATGAAACTAAAGATTATCAAATCAGTCCCCAAAAAATTTCTCAGTTGTTAGATGTTGAGAAACTGCAACCAGGTGGAGAGAACTTTTTGCACTCCTCTATATTTTATCGTTCGCAAGAAAACTTGCTTCCAGTGAAAATGCTCAGCAATGTTATTTTGATTTTTACCGTCGGTAATGGTATATTTATTTTCTTACTGTTTGTGATGGGTTAGTTTAGTTTATTCATATCTACATTAAGTGGTATATGGACAGCCGTGAAACTGTTATTTTAATCTGCTGTTGAATTTTTTATTGATCGCATTTTGGACTTGGAACAGAGTTTTAAAGGCAGAGTGTAACCGTCTGGAATCTGAATCGACTGAAAACCAGAGTAAAGTTGAGGTGCTTGAGTCGAAGGTAGCTAGACTTAAAACAAGTTTGATACGAATGAGAAAGAAGAACAGACTATTAGTCGCTGAGAGAGAAGAGACCGCCACCCGTAAGGAGGTTAGTAATTTTATTCAATCTTATGCAAATCTTTTAACAACATCTTTCTGGTTGTCCTCCTGACAACCAGGCCTTACGTTTTGGTTGTCCTAACGGCAATCTTGGTTGTCCGAAAGGATATCAATGACCAATATGTACAATGTAGGTGAAACGTGTAGGCTGGTGAATAGTGCATAAGCTGTTGGTGGTGTTACCTATTTATCTCTTTACCTACTCCGGGTATTTAATTACAATGCGATATGAATTTGATGTAAAAAACTGGTCGTCCAGCCATGTACATTCTGCTTTGGTCTTCGAATGTCTTCCTCTCCTTCTCTGCAACCATATCACAGCTAGCACATAGATTGAGATACGAACAAAATCTTTGGAGATCATGTAAAACAGTATAGATCACATGCATTAGGGCAGATAGAATAGTACCTCTGCCAGAAATGTTGAAGATCCCCATTGTAAAACAGAGGCATAGAGACTATTCATCTTTCTCTTTTTTGACCCCCTTGTTTTTCCAGCTGGATGAAAAATTGAACCAAACGTTGGATCGGATGAGTCAGATATTGACTGATGGTGACGAGGAGGAGTACACTGAAAACAACAGTCAGAGGTACAATGTGTTTGTTAATTATTATTCATTTATTTATCACATTGATGAGAAAGAAGAAGTCATGGTATGTACATGTGTAGGGATGGAAGAGAACAAACACCTCTAATGGGCTTCACGTACAGCTCAATCCCTCCAATAGGGTTACAGCCACCCCACCCGTCCCCTCCCCTGCCCAGCAAGTAATAGCATTTTGTTGGTGAGGCTGTTTGATGAATTGAATTGGCTTAATGTTGTGGTATCATTTTCCATCATTTATGATGAATTGAATTGGCTTAATGTTGTGGTATCATTTTCCATCGTTTAAAGGCATTGAAGACTCACCCCAAACCGCGTGCGGCCATGATAAAGTTAACTTTCTGTTGCTTGTAAGTGACGTTTTGTTTGTGTCGCTACAAAATGCAGACAGTAACGAAACGTGATACCTCGTTATCTTTAGCTGGACCTGAGATGTCCATCGCTGTTCATTGTGTACACTGTGCTAGACCATTATTGACCATATTGACCATAGCTGTATGTATTGACTGTACACTAGTGTCTAATTACCGACAGTAGCAAGCTGTGTGTGTATTTTCTGGGATGATGGTGGTGTCTAACACTTCTGTTACACCTCATTCAAAACTAGGTCAGATTACCGGCATTAGACGTTTCATTTTGCGTGAGTCTTCACACCCGTTAAAGTACTACGGACATTAAAATTGAAGGTTGTGAAAACAAAGGGATGACATAATAAAAAATTAGGCTGTCACTCCTGTACATCATCAAAGTGCATAATTAGCTAATGTTTATTCATAAATAAAACTAGAATTGAGAAAAGATTTGTTAAATTGTCAATCTTTGTTGGATTTTGCTGGAAGTTGCAGCTGTTTTCATGATTTCTTATGCCTATTAGAGTGATTAGGAAAATGCTGTTCATACGTGTCCGTAGACCTTTAAGGATGCATACCAAGTTACCTGACAACAGTCTGTTTGCTTTAGTCGAGCAAATCTGCACAAGAGATGATGGATGATGATACAATTATAGTATGCATCAAGTTCAAAAGGTTGAAAATGAAAATATACAGAAATTTGTGGGAACGAGAAATTTGTGGGATGAATTTTTTTTTAAGCATTGGACTAGATAGTTTGTAACTGTGCAGTTCGTAACAGCCAAATGGTAAGAGCTTTGAATGACTCAAATGATGGAGTAACTTTTCGTCTCATCTTTCGGAACAGCGATGAAGATGATTATCCACCGAGGCGGAGACTTGCTCCCAAAATGGCCACCTCCACCCCAAGGAAGAGAAATGCAAGTGGGAGAAAGCATCACAGATCAAGCACATGGACATCCTCATCCAGAGAGGTATTAAAACTGAGAGTGGGAATCAAGAATTTGACGTAGCTTCAAGAATCATGCTAAGATGCGTAGGCGAGGTTACCATGACAGTAGCAAAACAGGAACATTTTGTGTTTTGATGAAAGCGAATTGCGGAATGTATAAAAATTGTTCAGACTACACAATAAATTATATTTAATTTTGTACTAAACTGTAAGCGATTGATTCACCACTATGTGTTGAAAACGTAGGACTATTTTGTAATATTTGTCCCAGAATTACCTAAAATAAAGTGAACGATAGATGCCCCTGCTGTTGGTAACTCTCTTGGGTAGTATAGAAAGATTGCCATTTTGTTACAAATTGTGGATCAATCTCCAATTCTTCTTTAAAAATTATCCATACATGTGTCTGTGAAGGCTTATATGTCATTCTGGACATTTCTGCACAGCTGGTTATGGTCACATGAAACTTAAGTCATGTTGACAGATGATGAAAGATTGCAAATGAGTTGCTTTAACTTCTGTATTCTGAGTATCTTTATGGAGGGATATGCTCAGGAATATTTGAGTAACGGGCGGGTTTGTGTGGTAGTGTGATCCACGTGCTGGGGGAGGGGTCTCATGGGTGGGCCCTCCCCTCCCTATATGAAAATGTTTGCAAATGAAATATGCTTAGATGGCAAATGGTGCTATCTTTTTCCTATTCTGTGCCAAGTATTCACCCATATTTTGGTAATGGTAAAATTTGTTAAATTAATCATCAAAAGAAATTCTGGGTGAAAACGTTTAAAACGCTGTTTGTGCTGGATGGCGTTCAGAACTGCGTTTAAAACGCTGTTTGTGCTGGACAGCGTTCAGAACTGCTGGGCGCAACTGCCTGCCACAGCCCGGTGTGAGCACATACCTGTTAATGTACCCATACTGTCAGAATGACCTTAGAGCTGGGTAAAGTTGTTTTGAGGGCTTCTTTATTCAGATGTAAATTGCACTATTTTAATATTTACTTGACACTTAGAGAGTTTCTCCTTTCCAGTGATTCACATTCATGAAAAATATTAGTGTCAAATAATAAAGTGTCAGCAGTAATGTGTCTTTTAATAGCTTTGCTAATAGCATATTACAATGTTTATACAAGCACAGCAAATCACTGTAAAGACATCTTTTGATTCAATATTAAAATAATAGTTGGATATAAGTCAAATGTTTACCAAGCATTGATTTTAGCGTTTCTTGTTCATTTGAAATGGAAGCTTGATGTGTTTAGTTTCAAATAAGAAAAAGTGTCTAACAATGTAACTATTGAATGACAAAGATGAAATTCTTATCATTTTTATATAAAATTTGGCCGTTTTTCCTTGTTATTTTAGTATCTAGTATATCAGTTAAATCATTCACTGAATTGATGAATGGGAAGATGGAATAGAAATAATTGTGGTTCATCTCGTTTTCTTCCAGTTTCATTCTGTCCAGAAACATTTAACAAGGATGGCTAGAGCTTACGAAGAGGATCACGTTGGAGAAATCATCTGGAAACAAGTATCTACTCAAACGGATGCCGAGCAGTTTGGAGGATTAGGTATGGTATTGTATTTTAGATCCTCCTGCAAGCAGGAACTCGCGAAGAAGCCATCGTTGGCTTATCAAAGCCGCAAGCTGACCAAAGTCAGTCTCTTAGAATCATATTTAACGTCCATGATTATGAATTGTCAATTGTCAAGAACTGGACAACATACATTAATCTTGGAGTGACTCGAACTTGGGACCTTATGATTGAAAGGCACCGGCATTAACCACTGAGCTAACACTCCTAATATAAGGTATAGAATAATGTATGAGCGTCTGCTCAGTCTTACATTCAATTGGAAAAAAAACAAAAACAATTTGTTTGTAAGCAGAAGGAAGTTATTGGCTAGAATTGGATTCCTGTGGGAATGCAAAGTTTGCAAAGCTCTACAAAGGAATCAACAAAATTACAGTTTCTTGCAAGGAATCTCCTTCTCCATTATCATGTTCTTTATTTAATACCAATTGTTTTTTTGTTCTTTTACAATGGATATATTAGAAACAGTTGTAAGGTAATTTATGTTTTAATGTTTCATGTGTGTAGGTTACCTGTGTTTATTACTGGCTAACCATACAGGATATACTTTTCATGTAGGTGTAACTCTATGTATTTATCACTGTCTAAACATACAGGATATACTCTTCATGTAGGTATAACTCTTATGTGTTTATTACTAGTTAACATACAGGATATACTTTTCATGTAGGTATAACTCTATGTGTTTATTACTGGCTAAACATACAAGATATACTTTCCATGTAGGTATAACTCTGTGTTTACTACTGGCTAAACATACAGGATATACTCTTCATGTAGGTATAACTCTATGTGTTTATTACTAACTAAACATACAGGATATACTTTTTATGTAGGTGTAACTCCAAAGAAGTTCCTGAATGTTGGTGTAGGTGATTTAGATATCAATGATGAGACCAGTACCAATGCATCTGAGGATTCCAGGAGTAACAGCCCGGCTGTAACAAACCAAGTAGTCGGTAACATATATTCCTTTTCTTGTTTCATCCATTGTTTAATAATATTACTTTTATTCTACCATTGTTTATATTCGTTCTCATCTGTACACCTGCTATTGAAAGATTTTTGCTTTCTCAGTATCTTCAAGCTTTTTATTTGGTTGTTAAGTCATTGTAAAGTATTTCAAATGACTTTCTTTGTATTACAATGCCCAAAACACGAACAAATATACTCAATTATGTGTTCTTCTGTAAATGTGTAGAACAGTCTTCCCTCAATGGGAACAAAAGCCATCACAGAAGTGGGTGAAAGCCAAATGGATTGTAAATTTCATGACAATGAAAACTTGAATGTTTTTGGAGGAATTGGTAGATCAATTGACCTTCAGATATGGATCCACTTGAGTGACTCGGTGATTTACGCTCAAGTGATGAATTGTGTGGTATTGTACTCCCTTCAGTCTGATTTTGTTTTCTTCAAAATATGATTCTGTAAATATCTTCTCTGTTCCTGGTAGAATTTGACCTCTAAAGTTACCTGATTTTGTCTAATGATAACTAAAACTTCATTCAGCCTATGATATTCAGCCACTTAAGTGGCTCAGTGGTTTATGCTTTATGAATTGTCTGGTATTGTACTGGCTTCGGTCTGATGTGGTTTTCTTCAAGATATGATTCTGTAAATATCCGCTCTGTTCATGCGTATAGTTGAATTTGAATTGACCTCTAAAGTAACCTGATGTTCTCTAATGATAACTAAAACTTCATTTTGTGGAATTTTGTCTAGACACATATCTTGCTGTATATAAAAGAGATTGCAATACTAGTAAAGATATGAATTTATAAGGTGGAAAAATATAGGGCAGTCTGTGGTTTTTTTATCGATTGGCCTTCAGATATGGATTCACTTGAGTGACTCATTGATTTATGCTTTATCAATTGTCTGATATTATATCCTCCCTTTAGTCTGCTCTCGTTTTTCTTCAAACACTAATTTTACCATATTACTAATGTTAACTTAATCATCTGTTTAGTTCTGCATATTGTGGAACTGACCTCTAAAGTAACCTGATATTGTAATTATAACTAAAACTGCACTTAGCTTAGATACGGTGGAATTTGTTTCGAAACATATCTCGCTCTCAAGAGATTGACTAACTAGTAAAAAGATGAGTTTTTACAGGTGGAATAATGTAGGGGAGTCTATGGTATTTAGCATAAACATTTTCAGTTTTCTGTTTTCAGTTTGGAAATTCTAACATATTTATTTTCTTATCTTGGTAGGAATGTGGCTTGGGTTGTTGGTGGGTAAATGGTATATGTTTGTACTTTAAATACAATGATTCCACAAAACATCTTGGTTGGTGTGCTGTTGTAGCTGAATTTTAGCAAGAACCATTTTCATGAACAGATATTGTAAACTATCTGTTGAAAGCATTGGTTTTAAACACAACTGCAAGGTGTCATATGTCTCTGATCTCTCACAGTTTTAATAGCATAGTACATTTATCAGTTTGAATGTAAATGATTTACCTGATCATGTAGGAAGTATATTCCAAACAAACTAAATGTCTCTGTGCTATATCTAAGTTCTGACTTAACTCTTCACTTGTTCTGTTGAAGATATCACAAAACCATTGCTGAGAACCAAGGCCTCCCCCGGGATCAAAACTAAATCGAGTGTGAGGAACTTACAACATCGAATCAGCACTCTACAACAACAGGTAAATATTACCTCTCATAATCAAAGCTAAATTTTCATTCAAGTTTCTTTGATTTTTATCTTCATCCTATATCAAACCTTCTATTTATCATTCTCACACTATGGTTTATTAATATAAGCAAGAAAAAACCCACACATGGCAAGAGCAAAATGTTTACTGTGTCGTATTAAAATATGGTTGCCAGGCTGTCCAGATTTATGAACCTTGTGTTTTAACAAGAAAGTTTGATACATTATTAGCACAAAGTAGCTGAACCGGAAAACTCATTGAGTTGAGTGGATGAGGGGATAGGAAAACCTGATATGATTTTCTTTTCCAATTCACTTAACTATAACCCCTTATGTCCAATAAAGCTTTCCTCTTCTTCAATAAAGATGTTGGGATGGAGTAGGATAGGGAGGTAGGAGAAATGATGGACACTACTTAAGGTTTTGATATGCATCTTTAGATTTCTGTTAGCAATTTTATTATATTTACATAATTATTCCATGAAAACACATATTTTATATTCAAGTCAGTAGGTAGTTTGTTGCTCAGAAAACTGCTGAATTAAGTCTGGTGTAGATAGATAGATAGACAGATAGATAGACAGATAGACAGACAGATAGATAGTATGTGTATCACATATATGTATATACATACAAAATGACCCTGCCTGATAACACAATGGGTATATGTCGATTTTCTTCCTATGAAGGTTACATTACTCAAGGAAATGAAGAATGCCTTACAGAAGAATCAAGAAGAGATGAAAGTTAAAAATGAAAGACTGGAAGGAGATTTAAAACTAGCAACCCATCAGCTGCAGACAACTAGACAAACAGTACAGGTTAGTCTGTGAGAAGTATTCCAACACACGGATAGATTGATTGATAGCTAGTCTGTGAGAGGTACACGAACACACGGACAGACCGATTGATAGCTAGTCTGTGAGAGGTACACAAACACATGGATAGATTGATTGATAGCTAGGCTGGTGGTGTTATGTATGATGGTTTCAGAGCTTTGGCAAGCCCTCTTTACTACTCCTAGACCATTCTACCTTAGACTGTAAATATTTGCTTTATTGCAGAGGCTCTCCAGAGAGCTTGAAAGCAGCAGGACGGAAAATGCCCTCGTGAAGGAACAATTAACTGAAATAGAATCACAGAAAACAGAAGAAAAGAAGATAATAACATCAACGAAGCAGATGGAAGATAGATTGAAGGTAAGTATTCATTTACAGGATATTCTTGATATTCCAGCTAGGAACCATGTTACATAATTTACCCATTCATCATGATCATAATGCAGTAACATACCATTGATCTCCATACACTCCCTGCCCTCTCCATTTAACTTATACTTCATGCACCATTTCCTCCCATAGTCACCTCTCTCTTGATACTACCCATCCCACCTCGTCCATTTGCTTTCCCCACACCCTCTGCCCCCCTCCATTTAACTAATACTCCATGCCCAATTTCCTCCCTGTCAGGAAGTCAGCAATGTGTCAGCAATGTGTCAGCAAGTCTGTTTCTGTCTTATATCTGGACTTGTATAGAGTCCTGTCTTATATCTGGACTTGTATTGAGTCCTGTCTTATATCTGGACTTGTATTGAGTCCTGTCTTATATCTGGACTTGTATTGAGTCCTTTATTGAGCTGCATGCCATCTCTAAGTCACCAAGTGTCTTATTACCTATTTATTGCGATACTAGATGAAAACACCTGTACAAGGTGTGGTAATTGCGTGGCTAAATATGAAATAAAGATGTCTGGATATTGCTCAACATACCTAGAAGATTCTAGTCTGATAGGAAAGCTGTTTCTTGTTTTGGTTTAAGCTAGAGTTGGGCTCAAGTATTTAGACTGCAAGGGCTAAAAGTAAATATTTCTTATTTTCACAATTGATGTTTGCAGACTCAATCACAGGAGATGGGGAGACAGTCAGGTCTTATCAAAACCTTGAGAGAACAAAATGAAGAGCAGGCTACCACCATACAGACACTGCAAGATAAGTAAGTATGCCTCGAAATCCATCCATGTAGTATTTTAGTCCAGTAAGGCTATTAAATAGCAACTGTAGTTACAATTGTATTGTTATATGGGGGGGGGGGGGGGGTGGGTTTGGGGATGGGTTGAAGACTACCATAATAACTTACCTGTTTGGTTGAAGAGTATGGAAACTTTGTATAGGCTGGATGTGTGCTCATTTTTCACAGCCACCACAAACCAGGAGTTTCAATGGTTCAAACAGTTATAATCTTGAAGCATTTCTATTAGAACATATTTTGGGGTTCATTGACTGTTGTGTTTGTACAATGTTTGAATTTGGGCTGCTCTGCTATTATAACATAATAAATTCATCATGCCACAAATCTTGACATAATATATGAGAAATGTTTGTTTTGCTATTGCTTATTCAGTACTTGTTGGTGGTTTGAATGGGTAGGCACTGAAGACATAGTTTTACTCTAAAATCGTCTTGATTTGTAATGAAAAGTGAATTTTTTTTATGTGTACTGCTCAAAATTAAACAAACTTTCTTTCTTTCTTCTCTTCAGGGTTAAAAAGTCAGATAAAGACTCGAAGCAGAAGCGGTCTTTGATCGAAGACCTCCAAGGTAAAGCAAGATCTGGAGAACTAGGCAAAGAGAGTCTGAAGGAGCAGTTAGAGGCGGAAGAAAATACAGCCAGGAAGTTTAAAGATGAAGTAACAAATAAGAAAATAGAGATGGAATCCTTAAAAAAACAACTCATCGTAGCCAAGAAAGAGAAGGAGAATTATGAACATCGGTGGATTGAGACTAAGAAAGCCCTGGAGAAGCAGGTAAGGGAGTCCCGGCAAGCCTTTTAATTTCTGACTGTAAATAATGGTTTGTTCTACTTGCAACACATTAAAACTGTTCTTGTCCCCAATAATCTTAGATTGCAACTATTCTATTCCATATATTTCCCAAGACATCTGTTCCAGTTAGAAACAAGAATTATCACTTAACATCAACCAGCGACATTATTTTGTAGATATAAAGCACTGCATAATATCCATACATCACTAGCTAATATTTGGCTTTGTCTATTTTTCAAACAGTATTCAGTGCAGTAATTGTTCATGATTACGTGTTATTACTTATCAGTGAAGGGGGTGGGGGGGTTGTGGCTAGGCACCCAAAATTATTTAATTTCCCCCTCCAAAAAAGAATTGTCAGAACATTTTAATTTTTTGGAATGTAGTTTCTACCTGTCACCCAATAAAAGCATTGCCCCTTCCCCTAAAAAGTCTGGCTACACCACCCCTGTTAAGGATGATGGGACTGTTGGATTATTGCACCTTTTTGAGTGTGAGAAAGTACTCTTAAGTGGTATGGAACATTACATTAAGTACTTTAGTGAATCTGGTGGAAAGCTGGAATCAGTTTTGTAATTGTAGTAATGATAGCCAACTGGTTGGTGTAAAAGGGGATTCAGAATCGGTTCCAATTTCTCCAAGAATCACAAATAAACACAACATTGACCATACCAAGCAATAATGGTATTCCATAGTCCAAAATATAGAAAATTCAAAATAGGAGTGAAAAATTTTGCCAAGGAGATTGTTCTCAAAAAAATCTCTGAAATTGTTTTTTTTTTTACACAACTGATTTTGCTTTAATCACTCAGAAATCTCTGACAGACCTTTCACGTTCGAGACAGCAAGAAGCGGAGAAATCGCTGAACCAGCTGGAAGCATTGGCTGCAGAACAGCTTCAGGGATTGACTCAACAGTCGGAGGAGACGATGAAAGCAGCAAGGAGAGAATTGAAGGAACTCAGGAACAGACAGAGAGAATACAGGAGAGTCATCAAGGCTAGTTACTTAAGTCCATTATGTATTATGAAACACCTAACAGAAAACACATTATGGCATTATGACAGGTTTGTGTATTGTAAGGTCAACAATTCTGGGAGGTGGACAAGTGAATTATCAAGGAAAATCTAGCCAAGGATTTACAGTGTACGATACCAGAAAAAATTATGATCATTATTTGTTTATATATTCTCATATTTTTCTCATAAAGAAGACTTTTGTTAGATGTGACAAGGGCTCCATAGAATTGGTTGTACTACCTCTGGTGAAAATAGGGAATCTAAGGGGGAGTTTTTGCTCTAAACTTATTATCTTGCAGTAATGTATATGTATGTATGTATGTATTTTAGATCCTCCTGCAAGCAGGAACTCGCGAAGAAGCCATCATTGGCTTATCAAAGCCACAAGCTGACCGAATTCCGTCTCTTAGATTGATATTTAACGTCCATGATTATGAATTGTCAATTTTCAACAACTCTGTAACTGGACAACATACATTAATCTAGGAGTGACTCGAACTCGGGACCTTATGATTGAAAGGCACCGGCGTTAACCTCTGAGCTAACACTACACAGTAAAAACTAAAACACACAGTAAAAAACACTCCATATGTAAAAAGATAAGCAGTTAAAAGAGGGTGTTTGTTTGTTTTGAATTTAGGATCTTGCCGTGGAGGTATCCAATGAGACCAAGCATTATCAACCTAAACCTCAATCAGAGGTAGTAGACCCACTCCTCTCAGCCAGAGAACAGTCTCTGGCATCATCTCTCTTAAACTTGAGTGCCGAGGATTGGCAGGAATTTATTGATGAAGATCATGGGGGTGATGAACACAAGAAGGTGAGGATTTTTGCATCTCTTTATTTTTTTTTTTAAATGTAAGGTTTGACCATCCCAAATCCTCCCTAAAGGTTTCATTTTTCATATTGTGATAGATGAATGTTTTTTTGGAATACTTAGTCAGCTGAAACACCCTAGCAAAGAATAAACTAGATTTGCATTCTTCCAAACCTATAAGAACAGGCATGTGAAAGGATTTCCCTGTGATAACTCCCTGTGTGAGAAGTCCCATTTCATAATTAGTTTTTGTATGTGAGCAAAATATGAATACATAGGGATACAGGGTATGTTATTTCTGTTGTATTTATTGCAGTTGTCACAAAACTATCTAAAACTTTGGACATTGGTACATCTAAAAAATTCGGACAAAAACTAAATTCTTTGTAGTAAATCCACCCCAAAACTCATTTAACATTGCATACCCTAGATATGTATATTACTGAGTGATATGAATATGCGTCATGTGTGTGGCAGGACGAAAGTGTTCAAGGACACGTCGAGGGTTAACAAAATACCAAAATACCCAGGAAAGGAAAAAGGACAGAGCTTGATTAGGGCTCAGTAAAGACTAAAAGGTTTGGCCACACCAGCTTTCTTCTTGTAGATTTGTTACAAGGTGACATCTGGATAGGGTATGCCTCCTGTCATCAAGTCAAGCATGTTTAACGTAACGTAATGTGCTGTTTGCGATCAGGTCTTCCTTTGTTCTCATATACATATTTGACTTTCTTTTTTTCAGGGAGAGAATTTAACAGAAGAGTTTGACAAACTGAACAAAATCTTGGAATCAAAGGTTTGATTTCATTCATTTGGTTTTATTCATATCAACTAGTTTATACTTTTTTCAAAAATTGTATAAAAAATATATAAATTTTTGCAAAATTACCAAATATTCACACAAACTTCCTTTAATATGAAACAAATCCAATACAACTGCAAGGTTAAAAATGAGATATATGAAAAACAATATATGTAAAGTGATTGGCAGTTCCATCCATGTAAGGCACTTTCAACCTTATTGTGAATTATTGATTGAAGTAATATAATCCGAGTATTAATTATTCTAGGACAACAGTATGTGAGCACTTTTACATAATCAATTCCAATTATAGAATCCATTACAAAAACAGTGATATTACTCTGTCTTTCATCATATGTAATTTCTTCTTTACTACCATTAACCTACTTACATAGTTAATAACCTACCATGAGTTACAAACTTATCTCACATTTATTGTTCTCTTTGTTTCTTTTACAAACAAAGTACTAATTAATTACTAGCAATTCCTTAAAAAATAAAACAATCCTTCCATTGCTAATAAACTGCCAAACCACCCAAGGTTCCAAGGGAAGATTGTTAGTGTTATAAAAGTTGTCTGACTAAAGATTGATATTTGTTTTACATAAACCATCCCTTAGCAATTTTAATAAACCATTGCAATACCCAGCCCAATTGGCAGTAAAAGTTTAAATCTTTAATGAATACAGATATGCAAACTATAGCTAAATTAATTTGTTTATTTAAGAGGTATAAGTAAGATAATACCCACCATGACTTTTGTGGGACCACAGCAAATCCAAGTAATTACAGTATGTCAGTTAAATATCACAGCTATCAATATAAACACAGACAAACCTATAGATATTCACAAGCTGTGAAAACTAATGTCACCCTCCCTCTCCCCTTTCCACTCCCCTTTCCACACCCATCCCACCAGCTTGAACAATGCTTTATATAATATACTTTCCATCAGTACCAATAAGCACAAGCCCTGTGTAATTACATCTCTTTGCTTCAAATGTAAGTAAATTTGAAGAAAGGTGAACTATGTCGACTTCTCTACTAGCCCAATGATTTACCTTTAAACTGTTTTGAAAGAGCAAAGAAGCTATTGTCTAGTGAGATTCAACCCCCCACCCCAACCCCCACCCCATGACCTCAGGTAGACAAGTCTCTGCGTATAGTGACTTAACATGAATTGTAATCATAACATTATCTCTGTATTTCTTTTCATTTTCAGACCTTCAACAGTCAGATGGTCATAGAGATGTTTAGAAAAACCTTTCTGCATAGATCTAGATGACAAAAACACATAGTAACATTGTAACAATGATAAGTTTGAACACATAGTAACATTGCAACAATGATAAGTTTGAACACATAGTAACATTACAACAATGATAAGATTGAACACATAGTAACATTGCAACAATGATAAGTTTGAACACATAGTGACATTGCAACAATGATAAGTTTGCTCGGATTCCAGATGTGATGTTTGTGGGAATGGAAGAATCCACAAGTGAGATCACGAATCTTTCAAAGATGCAAATTTTATTAGGGCAGTCCTGTTGGATATTAAATTGATAAAAAGTCTAAATTCACCTGAAATATATGTAGTTTAAGTAATAAAAAGCATAGTAAAATATATTAAAAAAGGGATGACTTGGAAGGCATCTAATGCTTGAGTGTTTCTAGAGTAATGGCAAATAGCACACTGATGTGAAAAAGTCATTAATGTCAATAAAAACAATGCCCAAAGCCTTATTAACATTAAAGTGGGAAGAAAACGTGTTATCCATTTAAAACCCTGTGTAACAGAAACTACAGCTTATATTAGCTCTATGTTTGAAAATCTTAGCAAAAATAATATATATGGATTGATGAACAGCCTTAAACATCAAGGTGATATCGTGGATATGTTTAGAAAAAAAAAAATCTAAAATTGCGAAGAGTTTAAAGTAAAATTTCTAGAATTGTAGAAATGCAACAAAACAGAAATTAATGACAATTTTTGCCATTTTGTTTGAGCTTAGCAGTCATTTTGAGATTTTATGAACTGTTTATCTCAACTCTTGAATGCATTTGCAAGAATTACCATAGCACATACGAAATGACTTTTTTTTTGTTTACCATTTTGAAAAGTGATCGAGTGTCAGGCATTATCGATGTCTTAACTTTGTAGTCGTATTGTGTTCATACAATACTGGCAATATTTAAATGGAACCACTATCCATGTCCATCAGGCACTGCAAGTAACTTTATGGTTTACATGAGCAACAAAGTTAACTAGGCTGGTCTGAGAGTCAGGTGTCTTAGCTCCTAGGGTTGATTTGCCCTCATTCAGTATCTTTCAAAGACACTGATTTCAACACACCCTGGTAGCGATATGTCTATCATATGAACCTCACAGATCGAACATTTGTCTCTTTGAAGATGTTGTGGTCTGTGTACTGTAATCCATCGCTTCTCTAGAGAGGACGAAGAATAAGGAAAGGAAATTTATAAGTAATTCTACAGTAAAATAATGGTGTTAGGGTGTAACATTAACCCTTGGCCATTCCAAAGTAGAATGAGTAAGACAGGTCAGGTGTTTAACTATCGCACAGTTACCTTTTGAAAAGTATGTAAATATAATTTATTGAAGAGTTTAATAATAATATTTTGTGACAAATATTTACAACTTTTCGTCATTTTTTGTGTGTGTTCTTGCGTGTTTGTGTGATTGAGATCACATGATTCTCTCACAAAATTGTAAATCAGATTTTAAGCGCAGACATACGGTTATGTTATTTGTTTCTTACTTTGGACTTACAAATAGACAAAATAAGCTGTATAGTTCATGTGCTAAAAGACACACTCCCTGACAGAGAGGGTACCAGATACAATGGAAAGTTGCTTAGGGTGCATACAGGGAGAGAAAAGTTGTTTGCCAGAGTTCCTTGCCAATCGTTGAAATACTGGAACTGTTAAAGCATGTAACATCACAAGGCATACCTTAAAGGAGTTGAACTATTGGAACTATTAAAGCATGTTACAGCACGAGGCATACCTTAAAGGAGGTGAACTACTGTATTTGAACTGTTAATGTATGTAACATCACAAGGTTTAATGGAGGTCAAGTATTGCAACTGATAATGTATGTAACATCACAAGGCATAC
>KN896279.1:0-10477 GCA_000934455.1 Apostichopus parvimensis
CACCGCAAGAGAAAAATTCAAAATTCACTTTAACATGTTACAGAAATGGATCAATTGAACTGAAAATATAGATATATATATGCAGTTGGAGCATTAACTTTGTTTGTTTTTTTCTCCCTTTTTTTTCAATATTATATCATAATGGCTTAAGACCAAGGAAGTGAATTTATGTCTTCATGATCTAATGCAAACCAACTTCTAAATCAGTTTGATCTTCCTGTTAAGTTACACAAGAAGTATTCTTTGGGACAATCTAGTAGTCCTAAAAGTGTCAGTAAATGCATTTACGATGGTTACGGAGGTCCAATTTGCTGACTTTGATAGCTGCATTCAAACTGGAAAGTTAATATCAAGTAGGGAATATCTGATAGTAACTGAATGCCTGCCCCTCTTGATTTTAAGCGTAAACATGGCTTAAAAGCAATTAATGAATAAGTAAATCTGTGTGGTAGGCACATGTATACAGTACTTCATGTTTTGAAACTTTTCTTGGTATTTGGGCTTACATGAATATTTTAAACAAACAAAATTCCCCAGTATATCTAATTTACAATGATTACAAAGCAGTGATATGCAAAGAATATGTTGAATCTGACAAATTAACCTATTTTTTATGTTTTTTTTCTTCTTATTTAGTTTTCATTTTCCTTCCTTTTTACAAAATTCTTGGGATATATAAGCCTTATCAAAGGTAATATAGTTAATGATATTAAGAGGTTTAACATAATTACTCCGGGACAATTCTCCATGTTTTAAGTTTCTTATTTACCCATATGTTCTTCAAATCTTTATCAAGCATTACCTCAAACAATGAAGTAACTTCCATGATCTGTATATTCCACAATGAACGTTTCTCTTGCACATTAATTCTTTTAAATATGAGATATTCAAATGCTAACTTTATACTCTATTCATTCTAAAGTACCATCAATATATTATAGAGACCACATCCCCGGGGTAAGAGCAATGTATAATTAAACATTTCAAAGTAAGATCCACAGAAACAGTCCACTTTAAATATATGTAATAATTATACATCAGTTGAAATTTGATGTCTTTACTTAATCCCATAGCTCCCTGAAACCCCACGAACTCAGCCTGACATCATCAATAAGATATAAAACAGTGGCTACTGCCCAATCAATTGCATGCGACAAGATAATGTCAAAAACCCATTAACCACCATATACCAACACAAGGTATTTGTCACACCAAATGCATAATGCATTCTCGCCATTCAAAGGTACGAAAGAGGGAGAGAGAGATAGAGAGAGAGAGCAAGTTAAAATGCCATTCAAGCAGTTAATGTCTATATGCACATTTTACTACCGGGAATGCTCAGTTGGGTATAGCAGAACGTCACTGGTCCGAACAGATATATCCTAAGATGGAGTTGATGGTAATGGACTGAAAAAAAAGACAGCTTTTTTCTTTTCCAAGCACTGCATAAGAAAATATTCATTTTCTATCAAAATTGCACCATTTACAAACTACTTAAAACTATTGATTTTTGACACATCACATATGGCTGGTTTCCTGAAACACTTGATGAAGACATACATCATTGCAAAGCAAGACCGCTTGTTTGTAAAACTAATTGGATTCAAAAGCTATATATGTATACAGTATATATAGGCTCATCTGCTTGAAAGAAGCCCAGCACAGAAGTTATCTGGTAATGGAACAGAACAATTTTAGCTGCGAAGGATGTGCTAGTGAAATCATTATTGCTTCTTATTGATTTCTCTCAAACACTATTTTCAAAGTTGTTCAGGTGGTCAATGTGAAACATCATGCAATAGTACAGTAGTAAACACCACAATGAGTTCTCGTTATTACGGTACTACGTACAGTAGCTGATAAACTTGATACACTCACAGTACTATATGCATGTAGTGGTAAATCAGCATTGTGAGTTGATTGAGTGAATGTGCTGTAAATATTAATACATGTTGAGTTTAAATAGTGTAATTTACATGCAGTCATATCTGAACGACATGACATGGACGTTTATTTCACACAATTAATGAACTAGTAAATTCTGAATGTTAAGAGCAAAGGAGGGTTAAACTCATAAAGACAGTTCTGTACTTCCACCAGGGTTTAAGTTGGGTCGTTTGTGCTGCTAGACTACCAGATTATATGATCGAGACAGCTTTGCTTCAAATAATTTTAAGTTTTAAAGTTCTTGTAACATTTTATGATATTTCACACAGATCAGTTTGTACTAGAGCCAGCTGCTGACCTAATTTGAGCTATTAAACATTTCACAATATACAGAGCTACTGTACCATGGTTGTAATATGACTAAAGATACAGCCTCTAGACAGTTTGGGTGGTACCTACAGTATAATTTAATTTGGGACCAATCATGATTACAATAATTAAGGGATTATGTATCACTTAGTTTGTGTACATGAATGCATTGCATTACATATGCAAATAGCAAAGCAAAGTAGTATTGCAACAGTGTGCACATGTTTCCTGCACTACTCTTAGCTAACAACTATCATGCTGGTAAGGATCGTTAATCTACCATGTATCATGCTGTTGGAAAAAGCTGCACTTTGTCTTGGCCTTGCCACAAACTGGTGGTTTTGATGAGTATGTACTTAAAAAATGAAATCTGTTAGTTTAGTCCACCAAAAATTGCACCAGGAACGATTAAATTATTGCAAAAGGTTACCAATCAAAAAATAAAACATTACATTAAATTTGATCTTTTCTCTTAGATTTAATGAGAAGAAACTACAGACTACTATAGTCACATCACAGCTGTATCTAAAGGTAGATTGAGGTGTATCCAATGATCCGTAGATGATACATGAATTGGTCAGAGTACTTACATGACACAAAATAAGAACATAATTCAAAATTTGCTGACACCTTTATAGGGATATTCTTGCAGCTGGCCGTAATTAATTTATCAAAATGTTGGAAAGTTTCTGCATATTTTCTCTAGGTCAAAACCACATCCTTATACTGTAGCATGTTTTTAGCATAGATTTTTTAAATTAGGTGGTATTTTCTGAATGCATCTGACAACAGCAAAAATAGTTTTGTTTTACTTTATAATATTGAACCCACATATTTGCAGCAGAAAATCTATAACACATTCGCATTTTGATGAAATTCTAAGCACAGTGAACCTTGACAGCTAAACCAACATTTCAAATGTATCCAAATTTCAAGGTAAAATCAACAAGGAGATTATAAAAGCAAAGTAAGATTTTGAAGAACATTTGCCTTATAACATCACAGACCACCTACTTTGATCTATTTTAGGGAAGAATCGAGAATTAAACCTGTCAAAATAAGTTCCACTAAATCTACCATATCTTGAAATAGGGACAAGCTATTTAGCTGGAATTTTCAGTTAGCCGTCTGGAGTTTTTAAAACTTTTCTATGGAAGTGTTACATCATCACAATAAAATGGGACTTGTGCTTGAATACATGGTAACATGCTTTTAAATGAACACCATACATTATAACATGTACAGTATGCATGGTTTTATTTGTAACGATAACTTTATCCTATTGTTCTGACACAGCTGCACTGAAAATCAAAGAACATAAATCTGCACATAACATTAAAGAAAAAAGTCTGCATGACAAATTCATCAAATCTAATAACATTAACAATTTCATACTAATGGTTTTGTTCAACTTGCAAAGCCTACAGAACACAGTAGAGCAGCTTTAAGATGTAAAATGTCAACTTTGCAATCCTTAATTGGATAAATTTGCACCTGTAGGTCAATACTTGTAGTTTTGTTCTGCCTGTTTCTCATAAATTATGTGTGCTTCAGCAGTGGGGAGCACTGCATATTAAGTTACAAAGAATGGTCTTGAACCAAATGAAATTCAAGCACACTGTGCCTGGTTATTGTTTGGAGCATGATGAAGTTTAGCACAATACAACACTACCAAGGCAGACCAAGAAATGCATAATCCACCATTATAAGAAGTAAGTAACTTAGCAAGTATCCTGCAGAAACTGACTTCACCAAAACATACACATGTAATAGACTTTCAGCATTGAGTTGTCCTCTGGCATAGATGAAGACTTTGGAAGTTCTTCTTTATTACATTTTACTTTGTGAACCAACATTTGCTTTACTCACTGCATTTGTTAGGAATTTTCATACAGAGATACTCTTATAATCCTTTCCTATGAATGTCTTCTATCTTATAAAACTTGATGTAATTGGAACTTACATCATTTTGAGCTACCAGTTCATTTTCTTGACTGAAAGTATTTTGCTACTGTACATGCTGTAAATTGTAAAAATGTGCACATCATTTTTTCTTTTGTAAATGTATATCACAGTTCAGGAAGAGAATATGTCCAAAAGAGAAGAGGTCCAAAAAGTGGTAGCAAAGGAGAAGCAAGTAAGAGTCAAACACAGACGGGTGGGTAATATAAAGAAACGCCGGAACGGAAAGGTGGATCTCCAGGGGTGGGCAGACCTCATAGTTATTGTAATGTGACGAACAGGCTATGGTGCCACTCAGAGAAGAGAACGATCCACTCCTTGGAAACTAATTTATGCCATTCTATAAGGTTACTCGACTGTACCTTGATTGTGCTCTACACTTACAAATTAGCATAATATGTATACCAGTAATTAGCGTGGCAAACTCTTAAAGTAAAGTTTACTTAACATCAATTAGCATGGCAAACTCTTAAAGTAACATGCTGCATCATAACAATTAACACAACCAAGTTGTAATTGCAATGAAGGAAATATACAGTGGCCTCTGGCCTTGCATGTAACTGCTGCAACAGTTACAGCTACTTTACAGCTGATGACAAAGAATGAAAAAGAAAAGGTTTGCCCTGTATAAGCCAGTTCGGAGATACCAGCAGCTTATGATTATGTAACAGGTCAAAGGGTCGACTGTGAATAGTAGCGTCACTCGACAGCTTGTTTACACATATGCCTACTACAGCGCTGTAACTCCAAATATCAATCGTTATATGTACTGAAGTAATTCCTTTTTTTTTTCGCAATGGAGTATGAAATATCCATCGATGATATTAAGCTATGGACGGTTAAGGCTTTGAAGGACTTTATAAGGGAGTGAGGACTTAAATTATCAAGAAGAAAAGAAAAACTTGTCCTACTTGTTTTCGCTGCAAAGTGATTGCCTCAGCTTGCCCCAACGTTATAAACAACAACGTACTCTGAAGTAGCGACATCGGTGCAGAACCTATAGTATGCCTACTGCATGAACATGATCTGCACTAATTGTAAAGGCAAAAGTATTTGAAGTCAAAAATTGATCCAAATTCTTTATCTCGTGATCATTCACGGAAAAAAAAAATCTGGAAGAGATGATTTTCTGTCATGTTAACATGTTTTAGTAACAATAATATGACAAGCTACAACGATATTTCCCATTTATAATTCATTGGTGCTAACTTTCTATATATTCACGTAAACACTATGCCAAAAATTACATACTAAATAATTTTAATGTTCATACCGCAAACGCAGTATCATTATCACCCCCAGACGTCTTTAGTCCTTAGGTGTAACACAAAACTTTCTTTTCTGATGTAGGGAAATATTATTACTTAAATTTCTGGCCTACCACAATCAAAAATATGTCCATTAGCTTAACAATTTTCCCGGAAATTCTCAGCTTAAGCTCGTTCGTTAATTATTACGACAGTATGCTCGCGATGACAACAACACAGATTTACTCACAAATGACCCAAAACGGAGGTCAAGCACATAGATTGGCGCATGCATCTCCGAACAGGCTTATTAAAGGGATTATAGAAGGCCTCTAAAATTACAAACTTGGTTACTGTTTAAGAAGTATATAACACACCTTACAAAGTTTTATAAAGTTGTGAAATAAATATGTTTAAGAGAATATTGAACTGTAAATATGTTTACACAGTGATACAAGCTGACCAAAGCAGATCTTTCCCCTAATTTGATATGACTTAACATATATCATACCGGTATAATATCATACCGGTGCTGTGGCCCAGTGGATAAAGGTGGTGGCATTTGAAGCAATGAGGCTAATAGCATCGGGAGTTTCGGGGTTCGATACCCGGTCGGGTCATAGTAAGGTGGGTTTTAGACCCAAGAGCAATCTACGGTTTTCCCATCTGAAATGACTTTCTAAATTGTAAAAGCTTCCAAATTTGAGTTAAAATAATGAATTGGAAGCCATCCCACATATATTTAAGTTGTAATCCATCAGCCCTTGTGGGTTTCTCCCAGATTTGTGGTCGCTTAAGCGTCGTAAACTAACTGCTGATAATTAATATTATGAAATCACAACTCTACTATTGGACATACAGTACTATTCAAATATGTATAATAAGACTTTCATGTTTACTTGTTCTGAATGGAATATTTCCTATCATTCAATATGTTTCAAATAAGTAACATAAATTTCATTCATCACATAATTGTAATATATAAGCAACACTTCAAAAGTCATCTTATTTATTTTGTGTTTAACTAATTTTAGTGTGTGACCAAATAATAAAAATAATAATAATAATAGGCCTAATGTAGATTTATATAGCGCCACTCCAGGAAACGAGTAACTGCCCATGGCGCTTAACAAAGTGGAAAGCATCAACACTGAAATGCACCACAGAAAAAATGAGTCTTCAGTAAACTCTTAAAAGTTGATAGATTTGAACAAGTTCGAAGATGGTCTGGTCACTGATTCCAAAGACTTTGGGCAGAGTAAGTAAAACTTCTGAAACCGTAAGCCTCTACACAAGGTTTAGGTACACAGAGGTATGATTTGCTTGTCAAACGTAATGTGCGTACAGGGAGGTAAGATGATAGAAGGTTAGCAAGATACACTGGCAGTTGTAAATCATGAGCACGAAATGAAAGTAGGAGTATTTTGAACTTTACTCGAAAATCAATAGGAAGCCAGTGAAGATCCTTTAGAACTGGGGTGGTATGACATCTTCTCTTCGATCCTGTGACTATTCATGCTGCAGTATTTTGAATCTTTTGAAGTTTCTGAATTTGGAACTCAGGAAGTCCAAATAAAAGAGAATTTAAGTAATCTGCCTATCAGTGAGAAGTATTGGTGGTAGTACACTATGGCCGTAAATGTCATTTCAAATCAATTGTAGACACCATCTGTCTTATTGGCCATTGATCAGTGTTTCATCTTTTTTCCACAAAGAGGAGAGAAACAGTACAATTATCACATCTTCCTCTATCATTCACTGCCTTCTTCTTAAGTTCTCAACTAATCCATATATATGTACTGGTAATGTACTTCTTCTGTATTTCACTTTCTTAGAGTGAAACATCAATCTCTGCTACAAACATGTGCATGTCAACAACAAAGGGCAAATTTCATACATCCAATGAGATTTCTTTCACTTTCGCTATATAAAAGGAGATTCTTGCAAGGATTCTTTAATCGTGTGGTCTGCCAAATTATTCTCGAAGGCCTAACAATATATGAAACCATAAAATCTAATTTCAGCCAAATGAATTGAAATATAGACCTGCTCATCACAATTTTACAGGTCAACATGTTGGCTAAGAAATACCACTGCTAGGTTCATTAATTAGTGTATACAGTAGTCCCATTGCCATGATCTACCTAGTAATGATGAAAATTGATTAGTCACCTTGGGAAAAGGGCTAAATTAAGGATCAGGAGGGGCAAGGTCATGTGTTTAGGGTAAGTTAAAAACAATTGCCTTGGATATTGTCAAAGTGACAGGGCACCATAACAGGTTCACAGCTTTCAAAAGCGTACCAAGACAATTTTCAAACTTAGGAATGGCACCAAACATTTTTCAAAGTGATAAAAAACGGTAACAGAATCAGTAGAACGTATCACTTCTTCCTTCCAGATGCTTGATTTAGCTTATATTTTTGCAAACAGACAGACAGATGTAGATAAATGCGGAATTATCACATGGGCTCCACAATTCTTTTTACATTTAACAGCCACTGCTAAATTAGACTGTTTTCAGGTGCAAAAAAAATGCAGGAGTTTCAGACAAGTTTGAACCTGACTTAGGCTGACATGGAAGTTAACTCAATATCAACCTGGGGCACAGCGCTTTTCTATCATCGTTAATGGGGTGATGTTAAAGTGCAGTACCGCAAATGGTAGTGGCAGTGACTGAAAATTTGTGTTAGTTAGAATCAATTTATTTGAACCCTAGTTGGAGATGCTATCACATGCACTATCAGAACTTCATTCACATATAAACCATCTGTTATTTGGAAGGTGCTTTGCCCATGTATGATGAGTATATTTCTTGCCTTAAGTAAGAGATATAGTGAAAGACCTCCTATAAGACTTTGAATTCAGCTAAGTTTAACAGAACATTTTTGGTTGTACTGCATGGAAAAATGTTGCACTAGGTGCTCAAACATACATAAGGGTAACATTTAGTTTTTAAAGGAAACAATCTTAACACCAAATCAATCCTGCAAGTGTCAAATGTATTTTACAAAAAAAGCTGCCCAATTTACAATTTTTTCTTTTGTCCCTTGTGAGTGGTTCATTTTGTCCTTGAGGGGGATTTTTGGTGAC
Source organism: Apostichopus parvimensis (assembly GCA_000934455.1). NCBI lineage: Eukaryota > Metazoa > Echinodermata > Holothuroidea > Aspidochirotida > Stichopodidae > Apostichopus > Apostichopus parvimensis. The sequence continues at coordinate 8,558 of KN896279.1, forward strand.
ACTGTTTAGAGCAGGGTTGTCCAACCTACGGCCCGCGGGCCACAGTCCGGCCCGCCGCAGGTTTGCGTCCGGCCCGCCAGAGATGCTCTACGGTGCGAAATTTTAGTGAGCAGATTTATTGATAACAATTTGAAGTTATATAATTAATCATTCGAACCTTGGGTCCAAAAAAATGCATACAGGTCAGTTTGTGTGACACTCTCTCAGCGGAGGGGGGGTGGGGGGGCAGCGGCATAACTTTATTCATCTGTTTTATCAGGAAGGAAAATAAATCAATGCGCTCCGCGCGCAGTGCTCACATTTTGTTGCCTTGGGCTTTGGGCCAAAAATCGAAAAATCGAGCGTAGGGTTCATGCGGCCCCCTCCTTCATCATAATCATTCCATGTGGCCCTCCTCTGCAAAAGGTTGGGTTGGACAACGCTGGTTTAAGAGTATAAATATGTACCCTTACCACTAAGGACTATGCCAATTCAAGTCAGATGTTTTTGCAATTGGGTCTTAACAACTCTAAAGCACACATTTTACATATCTCAACCATTTAAGCTTACTGCCACTGCTTCGGCACTGTTTTCTGGTGCGTAAAACCTATAGGCAAAACTGCACTTAACTGACATTTGAAACGATTAAGTAACACTACAATGTGTCCCAATAGGTACCAAAACAAAGCTTGACGCATTCCAAAATCTACTTTTCGGCAGAACACATGATACAGGCCGATGAGGGAAACATGCAAGAAAACCATACAAAGTGAAAAGACATTCTTCCATTAAAATCTACTTGAAGTTGAAGCCTACTACTAGGGCCTACAATTGAAGTTATAGGCCTAAGTGTCAGTAAGTGACTAACTTTCTGTTACTTGATCGAGGCAATGCCACTAACAAGTAACAGTAACAGTAGCCATACCAATTTGACAGTATGTGCTGAAGTACGTTGATTGCCATGTTAGGCTTTACTGTGGCATTCTAGGCCTTACTTAGACTAGACCAAAATAAACTTACCTTAGACCTTTGTGACATTACGTAGGATTTGATATTGCCTAACCTAACCTTATGCCTGGCCAAACGAACAGACTCGGACTAGGGTATGCTAAGTTAGGTCTACCGTTACAGGCGTTAGCCCACACAGTTACCTTACACAAGTTGTTAGCTTGCTACATTCAAAACTTGCACACTGTGAAAATTTCAAATACCTCTATCTTGTGCATCCATTTTCTCTGTGTAAATTGTATTTATATAATTCCCATAAAATCCGAGAGCCTGCTGCTGATTGTTAATCTATTATGCATCGTTGCTATATCACTACCAGAGAGTCTAGATAAAAAGTAAACTCATATTGTCTTGTGTGTGATAATGAAGCTTTCGTAGCAGACAGCATGCAGACGGCTGAGTTGACACATCCTGCTGGGTTCGCATGTCATAATTTTTGTAAACAAGAACAATTTTGGACGCTTCTATATTGTATAGGTAGATACATTTATTACGGAGGCACAATATGTCTAGTTTACACGTTTTTCTGATAAAGAAATGCTGATCACAATTAAACTAAAGTGTTGATTACTAACGTATAAGGTAAAAATGTGTCAAGTAATCACGTTGAGCAGCTTTTGGTACAAAATAGTTGATAACCCCGCTATACAAAGGTCAAGTGGCGTGTTCAGAAACAGGATCCTGACAGTATGCATGCATTGCATACCGAACATATCTGTCGTAGGCCATCATCATATCATGGTTTGACTTCGGATTTCTCAAATTTTAGTTAACCACGGATAAGATAATGTGATATGAACATGTACATGTTAATATATACTGTAACTACTACTGTGAACTACTAACAGACTAAATCCTTAGAGAGTACGTACACCAACAGTTTATATTGTGTTACAGTCCCATACTTTCTTTGTGGTACATTATTCGCGCATA
>KN896279.1:14366-40706 GCA_000934455.1 Apostichopus parvimensis
GGGAGTTGGCGATTATCATTCCGCACGGCCAAACTCTAAGTTGATCTCGTTTGTGCTCCAATCTGATATATGGATGATGTTAATTAATTTAAAAAGAAAAAAAAGAAAGACTGCAAAAAATGGGGGGGGGGATAAAAGCGGGAAAGAGGAGAACCCCCCAAAAAACTAAGCTTACATACCCCCCCCCCAAAAAAAAAGAATGAAAAAAATATATATGATATATCACAGACGGGAAAACTCCCTAGACGAAACGAACATGATTTCACAAGTGTAAAAAATGCACCGAGTTTTTGTTGTGCTTAAATGTAATCTGAAAAGGTTTAGCGCCATCTATTCCGCCATTGCAAAACGCGCTAAAAGAAATGATCAATATTTATGATAATTACCTTCACGATTGTTTATTCCTTTTCATGGTGGATAACAGCTTGCCAAATTTTTATAGCTCCTTATATTTTATTAAGCTAATATTTAGTCAGTTAAATGTATTTTTAAACAAACATAAGTAAAATATTTTTTTCTTTGCCACTAAATAATAACTTGGCAGCAGTTCACGTCTCTACCAAAACAACAATGGCGAGCGACCCGAAAGAACGTATCAATCTCGCTGCTCTGCAGCAGAATGATCCTTACATTGAACGTATCTTGGAAACAGCTGGACAAGTTGCTCTTTACAACTTCAATGCTGAAGCCAATGAATGGGTAAGTGACATTATCAATTTTACAAACAATTAAACAAATATACTACGGACATCTCGTACCTGCTAACTTGACATACAATGTGTGAATCTAACGTTGTACTCAAAAAGTGTACTGGAGCAGACTACACAATACCGTGCACGAGTGTGTTGAAATATTTTTATGTAGCGGAATAGACAACAACAACACTGTTAGTGTGACAGTCACGTAGGGACACAGGCAATAACTAAGGCGAATAAGTTGAGCCATGATTTAGAAGGCGAGATTTTCAGAGTAGGGCTTTGAGCGAACGTGAATGCAATGGACAGAAATGGCTATCTGCATGAAGTAACTGATGAGTGGGAGACAAGAACCAGAGATAAATGTAGAACAATTTAGTTAGTGTAATTTAGGCTACAGAAGTTGTAGCCTAACTCTAAAATTTGTAGCCTACATATGATATTGGGAGTAGTTTGCTTCCATTTGGTATTATGTTGCTGTAGGCAATGTTTGCTGTGGGTATGTGCAGTTAGAATTAATGTAATACCTACCAACCCTGCAATGTTGCTCATAGCTTATATAGTGAGTTTTCATTGTTTGGTTTGTTAACTTAGTTGGTATATATACATCCATATATTGGACAAAGTAATTTATTCTTAATTTAGTGTGTTCATGGAGGTATGGACTGATATTTCTCTTCATGTAGGGAATGGTACCAGCAATGCAAGTTCACTGTATAAAGAGCTAGGAAACAATCAATCATATGTGTCAAAGTGACTCAAATTACTTAGTGAGAGGTTTAGTATAAAACGTCTAAGGAGTTATTAGTAAGCCTGTCTTAGTGTACCTACAGTGAGGTCTATATAGTGTTTATGCCAAAACTTGCATGAATATCTAACATATGTGAAAGCCTAGGATATGTATCATGTTAGTACCGTAAAACAGTAGCATTTCCTGTATGGCATTTTAGTAATGAGTTATAGATAAAGAGACAAGCACAATTGAGAACCTTGGAATAATAAGTGCCTGCAGTAAAGTTCTATTTCCTATTCGTTCCTTTTCAGGAGAAGACAGATGTGCAGGGCACAATGTTCATTTACACCAGGTAAGGATGAACATTATTGCAATAGTGGTAAAAGTTGTAGACAAATGGTAGTCAACACTCAAAAGCTAGTGGGTATCTGAACATTTGCCAACATTCCTTTTCAAATTATTTTCCCCCCTTTGCTTAGATACTGCTCTAAGCATGTACAATCAAATAGGTTTCACTGAATTCATTTTTAAGGCAAACTGAAGAATTTTGTGTTATTATTTTCATAACAGTATGCTGCAAATGGTGTCTCATTGGTCAGATAACATCACTTTTCGTTGGATAATGTGATTAAGAAAAATTGATATGAAAAAAAAAAGGTTTATCGTTTTCCTGTATTCCCCCGTTTGCTCTAGAAGAGAACCTTAAAGATGATATTTTAAGGGTCATCAGATTGTCAAAGATAATAAAAACAATCTAGTCAAGCAATATTGCTCTATTAGGTGTACTAATAATCTCATACGTATTTACTCTTATCTTTCTGAACAACCAGCAGACCCTTGAAACCATCCCCATAGTAATAAAAACTGTAATTTCATATAACTTATCTAGGTGCTGAATACTGATTGATGTAACTCTCTGTAACTCTCTAAAGTTGTCTATATTTATGATAGCTTTATAGGTGGGCTTGGGCTACTTTTGAACATTTGGATTTTTATACCTGTTGCTCTTGGAATTCTGACTCCAAGAAGAGCCTGGACTCCATGGTCGATCAAAATGGGAAAATCAAGTAAAATTTGAAAGTAAGCATGGTTGGTTCATGTACTAACAAGGACTACAGGAATAACTAGTAGCACCAACAAATTATTTTTGACATTAAAGACCAACTACGCAGCTTACAAAGTTCTGTTTAAAAGTTAGTGATTTCGTATGTTTTATTTCCTCAAGGATTGCATGCGATAGGATACTTCTAAATATTTTTTCTTATTCACTTCTGAACCAATCGCTCACTCGAAATATGGAACAAGACAGTACGCATAGGTCTTCATAATGCGTAGCCTGAAAATTAATCTGTGGTTTTGGTTAGGGAAAGCCTACTTGTTATGGACTGGTGATCTACAGACTTACTGGTACATATAAATACAACTATTTGATGAGTTGGAACCTGGAGATTTCAAGACTTGGCACTGGTTGCATAAGGGCAAAAGTTGCTTTGTCAAACATTTTTCTTATGACATCACAGACCACCTACTGTTGTTGTTCAAAGAGACTAAACAATCGTTATCCCCAAAGATTTGTTTGTTCCACCTCCTGCTCTTCCTTTACCCCCAACCCCCATTCCCCCCCCCTGCCCCCGCGGCCTGCAGAAAACGAAAAGGAAAGAAAAGAGGCAGCTGAGAGCTGTAGAAGATCTGATGCTAGTGAATGTGAGTTAACTGCATCAGGACTTGGCTATTATACAAACAGGTCAAGGTATTGAGATACAGGTAATTTATCAACAGAGATTTTCTTATGGTTTCATAGTCTGCTAACAGTGGTCTGTTCACATTCTGGTATCTTATGTACTCATAAATTTGTCGCTCAGTAGCCACTTGTTCAATGCTATGGAAAACAATAGATATTCATTTATACCGGTTAACTTACTAAGAAAAGAAACAGCAATTGAATACTGTACCCTGTGTAAGTTGGACTTGACCTGGCCAGCACCGTTGTTGTTCTACCTGTTAGTCCCAACAAATGATAAGTAGGCCACTGGCAAAAAATTGCAATGTTGGTGCTTTGTATGGTCCATACAACACCTTAGCCCTCATAATTTACCTAACTTGGAATCATGGTTTACAATTAATTTACCACTTGAAAATGCCCATCTATAGTCTTGGGGCAATTGAATGACTTGGACCTGTGAAGATAATGAATTCACCTTAAAACTGAACAAACAGCACTAAATATTTCTTTTGAAACTGTACTGGAATTTGATTAACAGAAAGAAACTGTTTTTGCACCTTGAAGACACACAAAATATGTCTCCCTTTGTGTCATTAATGTGACTTATTGTCACTCTTACCTATAGCATGAGAGTGACAAAAGTTTTCATGGGCTGTCAATAGATTTATGAGATTTCCAAATCAGACTTTTGATCCATTTGGATCAAAAGGAGCATAAACCTCAACCATTAAAGTGATATTTATGTGTTTGCCCTTTCCTTGTCATTTCATATTTTGTGTGAGTTTTACCAGAATTCTGCTTTCTGTATCTAGACAATGAAGTGTATTTATGAAGTGCCTTGAGCAATTGGCAGCTCTTTGAAGCTGAGACCAAGTTTCATGTTACCATAATTATGGGCTGTTTATACCACATGAGTGAGGTGACATGAATTACAAAGCATTCAAGTCTAAATAATACTGGGCCTGTTTGCCAGATGGCCACGATGTCTCATGTTTTATACAATCTGAATTCCAAATCATGTTGCATCCCATGTGACTATATTCCCATGGAACATGTTCATTTTCTTTATTTCTTGGCCCAGAGACCCTTCAGCTGAATGAATATAGTTACTTCTGCCAACTACTTCTGCTGAGTACTTTTGCCAAAGTCAAACTGAATTGTGTCAATACTTTTGCCAATTTGTCTCCTTGCTATTGGTGGTTATGTGCATTTTACAATAACAAACACTCATGAGAACAAGAAAAAAGCTTGGTTATTGCAACTGATATCCAAAAAGTTCTCAGTACTAAAAAGTTACTTCGTTTGAAACTTCTGTTTTTGTTACAAGTGTAAGTTTCAATACTGCCATCTAGGCAATTTAGAGGCTTTTGTTGGCTCCAATGCAAGTATGAAGTTTCAACAAGTAGATTAATACTGCCACCACTATAAGACTTTTCCTTCCAAAAAGTATGTGCAGTTTCATAGCATAGGCAATACTGTTACACATTAGATCTAAAGGGGTAAAAATGACTTGCCAAAAGAAGTAGAAGATGGATTTAGTATGTTTGTTGGAAGAGAAAGGAAGAATAATAGATATGATGTGTCAAAGAGGAGTATATGAGGGAAAGAGGTATTAATATAGAAAGTTATACACAGTGTGTAAAAGTAAGTTGGCCTGACGTTTCGATCAGGCCAACTTACTTAAATTACACATTCTCGTACACAGGCTTTCTAGTGGATAAGCAGTTACTATTTTATTTAAATTTATATACAGTAATAATTAGGTGAGGATTGACACAAAAATAGGTAGAGGATGCAAAATTTAATGAGAATTTTTTTAAATATTTTTTTTAATGTTACAAGTTCATTTTTAACTTGTTTGCATATTGCAATTTTGTCAGTCAGCTGAGTATCCTATCAACCTATGTCAACTGGGAAAACAGTTTGTGAAATTTATCAGAAACCCTGATAAACTCAGACTGAATGAGTCATAAAATGGATAGGAATTAGGGTGAAGATTGAGGTGGAAACTAATGTGAAAGAGGAATATGAAGATTTGTGGAAAGTCAAGATAGGAGTACAGTACAGGGGCTTATCCTTTCATTTTATAGGGGTAGGGGTAGGGATGGGTTCCCTACCCATCCGGTGTACCCATAATTACCAAAGGTTATTAATAGTTGCCCTAAAAGTAGATGAATGGTAAATACGGTATCAACTCTTCCGTGCCAGTCATGCATTTACAAGCAACGGTGTTCTTATCAATTTGTGTCTATTGCATTTTGAAACATGATGGTAACAGACAGATTTTCGTGTGGAAATATTGTCTTTTTAAATTTATGCACAAGAGTGTTAAAAACTAGTAAAAACTCACAAATCGTATGAAAATATTCAGTTAAAAACAAGATGTTTTCAGTAAATAATTGGTACATGTAGAAATTAGGTAGGGTCTGCAGTTTTCAATACCCATATCACTACTGAAATAACTGAAGAAAACCGCAGATTCATACGTTTTTCATGTGGTTCCAATAATTTACTGGTGAAATTAAGCATCTGTATTAGAAGCTACCAATCAATCCTGATAGAAAAAGCTTCTCTGGGGTCAAATTTATTGACCAGAAAAGACATACTTCATAAGTTCTTTACTTCCGTATATGAACATATGGTGGTCACTTGAGCATTAAGCCACTCCCACTTTGTCCTGGGGCAGTGATAACGGACACATCACACAGAAATAATTGCAACCAGAATCTAGTGGACAACACACTTGCTTCCTGTCCTCTGTTGGTTGCAAATTGTCTTTTCACAGTTCTCTGAGCAGTGCAATTAATCGAAGCTCTAAGGGATAGACCAACAATTGGCTCTCTCTTATGCATATCTTCAAGGCAGAAAATGAATAAAAAAGATAAAAAAATCAAAGTCAGAAAGACATGAGTTTGCTGTCTCAATTCAGCTCTCCCCGCCAACAGCAAAATAGGCTTCTAAAGGTATTAGGGAGGCTGAAATTGCTTTCAATTTATCTCTAAAAATGAGATTGGTCCTCGGAGAAACTGGAGATGTCATTATGCTGATAGTATGCAACAGAGAGAATAAAAGGTAGGCGTGTTGCCTGGCACCTGCCAATTTACAGTGGTTAACTCACAGCATTTTTTTCGGGATCTCTCTTCTTTTGACAATATTCAGTTTTAAGCTAAGCTGTTGTCTCGTGTAACACAGCGACTGGTTTTATTGCACGGCGGAATTTTATGACATTTACCGGACTGAAAAGTGATTTTTGTTTACTCGACTCGTATGGAATATAAACCAACCTCTTAATAGTCAAAAAACTGTCTGTGATGCCCAGTTTATATCGGACAGAATTTTATATTTCCTTTTCTGGGACAGGTAATAAGAAGATATTAAAGTCATCATCCAAGCGTGAAGGCAATTTGGCTGTCGGCAAACCCACAAATAATTGAAAAGATATAAAACGTAGTTCCAAATTTGAGACTCAAAGAACAAATTTAGCCAATCTATTGGAATCAAGCTTTGGTTCTCATTTTGGTGGGAAAGGAAAGGTTGCTGTCGGTCACACAACTCAAATTTCATGGGAACAGTTCCTTTTGCATGTTAAGTGTTTATTAAAATGTAAATTTAGAGGATGTCCCTCAAACATGGCAGACGACAAGATTTCCAAAATGGTCACGTCATTTAATAACAGTTGAATTCCATTTTAGTGACCAGCCCAACTGAACTTCCTTTTAATTCTGGTGTAAAATTTTGGGCATGAATAATAAGAACATGTTCAGTTTCTTAGCTAGCATATAAATAAACACAGTACTCTAAGTTTTTGCATTTTGTGACTTTCCAAAAATTGGAACTGTTGTGTAATTAAGAACTTAGGACCCTTTAAATTGAAAACTGACACTGTGCGATCTCTATATATACATGACACTCCTTATACAGTCATCAGTGATCACTAGAAACTTACAGTAGGTAAAAAAAAAAAGTTGTTTTTCTCACTTTTAAGACTCTCAGGGTTTCTTTTTGACAAGTACATAGGTTCTTTTTGTTATTTTCTCAAAGCTATCAAATGTTCTATCTGTCAACACTTGGCTGTGTTGAAACAGGTATATAATGCAAAGTTTCCCATCTCTGGATTTCCAACCGATTAATATTTTATGTTTTCCGGTCCAAATATGTGTAGTTTGTTTAAATATGGAGTTGATACCTTTTTCCTGCCTCAGTCCCACCCACACATCCAGGGTCCCTTAATATATGCTGTCATTTGTGCAATTCCTGCATGTCCCAGGTAAGGTCTTATCAAGCACTGGGAAATTTCATCAAATTATGATAAATAACAGTCACACCCTGCCTTTAGTTTTTTTTTGGACGTCTACTTTACCCTGTTATTTGATATAATTTGCATAAAGGTCTAAATGTAAAATTTGTACAGTATTTCATCTTCTTCAAGCATTGTGGACTTGTACAATTGATAGCAATCAAAACACACACCCACCTTCCCCCCCAAAAGAAAAAAAGAAAAAAGGAAAGGCAAACTGAGGTGTGATAGAGATGGCATGAATAAATGAATATTCATTCATACTTAGTAAAGATTCCTAAATCCTATTGGTCCATTCAGGTCAGCTGACCGTGGTTAATCCTGTGAGTAACGCACGGTAAAATTAAAGAACATCACTTTAATAAATCTTTGGTTATATGTAACCAAAAATGTTTTATTTTATGATTTTTTCCCCCACACAAATGGTAGTGTATGAATGAACGGGTTAATCAACGGTCTAGCGTGCGTTACTCACATGATTAATGCACTCCGGGTGTTAATGCTATCGCTGGATGCACTCGGGCTCCGCCCTCGTGCATCGCTTGCATTATCCCCCGATCGTGCATTAATCCTGTGAGTAACGCACGCTAGACCGTTGATTAACCCCTTATTAGTCTATGGTTCTCTGTTCCTTGTGGTGATGGAGTTTGTCTGATGAAGTTGTTCACATTATATTGTTTAATTAAGAGTTTGCACTGTTATTTTTTGCAACAAATCATATACTGGAATTATTCTATAAATCATAATTACATGCTTTGTTGTAAAACAATACAGAGAAATTTTTACAAAAGTGGAAGTACGTGGTTACAAAGCAAATTGTTACATATTTAAAGCCTGGGATAAAGTACATACAATAAATTTCATTGACTGCTATGCAGACATTCATAGCTCCTTCGTATTTCGATGACAAAACAATAATCAAAATTAAACAGATCAGGGAGTTGTCAAAACAACTCCCTGAACAGATGTACAGTAGTTTTTGTTCTTCATCATAACGGACAACCCACCGAGTTAAACTTTCTCGCATAGCGTAATGTATACTGTAGGGCTACCATACTGTATGAAACGTAAGAAGCGTATTAATCTAATGTTAAGAGCAAGGTGATGAAATGAATAGGGGCTGTCACATGGCAGTCTGGAATATATTTGCTACTCCATATATGTGTGTGTCAGAAATGTCTGCCTCAGGCTATTCTTTGAAGCCAAAGGTTCCCCTCAAACCATTCGTTGATCTTGTTCAGTCTCTAGTCATCACAGAGGCCACTTAAAGCTCTTCCACTAATCACCTCTAGGACATGTTATACAACTCTGATTGTTCTCCGAAATGGTCCCGTGTAAATCAGCCCCTGATTATTGAAGCCTTGGCTTAGGATGGTGTCTAGACCATCATCGACGGAAGTCTATATAGTCTGACTTTGTGGTAGAGTGAAGCGGCCAGATTGCAGTATGCTAGGAATGCAAGCTATACACAATGGTACTTTCTAGCTGTACAATATAACTGTACAGTACAAAAGGGGCACATGTATACCCTGCTTTGGTTTAAAAGGGAATCCCATGCCAATAATATCACAGGAATACTCTGAACATCTCCATCAGTTGAATTAAGCAGGAATTTCTCTTTCAAAAATCGTTTTTTCACACATTTTTGAATGTTTTCAAATCCCTGATGAGTGTTTTAAGCATCCAACCTCCAAATTTTTGCTCTGATCCATCAGTTTTGTTCGACACTGTGTGGGTACCTCTTTAGATACTGTACAGTATTTGTGAATTAAGATTGACATCCTATGGTAATTATATTAGTCTTGTGCATATATGCTATGATGTTCGATCCATTGAAATTTAATCTGGAAGTCTTGCTACTCATTGGGAAAACATACCAACCATGGTGGGTCATGTGACGTGCTCCTACAGTAGGCGCTACGAACATATTACTCATCAAGAATGCCAGTGCTATATAACAGGCCTTTAAGTTGAGAGTAATTGCTTAGGTTTGGATGACAATGATGGTGAGATTGACTTTAACTGTGTCAGGAAAAAAATTGTCTACTCTCCAATTCTCCATCATGAATGCACCTGGTGGAGGTATTGTCAAGTGTTCAATATTGCTGCACTTTTCAGGTCTTCCTTCTACCCTACCTCCCCCATTAATTTCTGATAAGAATCTACAGAAGATGAATCCTTACTGTTTGATAAATGCTCCATGCACCATAATTCACGTCCATGGCAAGCCTGGATACCACCTTGTACTCTTGAGCTGTTCGTATACAGTATGTTTCCTCCTCGATACGAGGACACCAATTTAAGTCATTATTTTGCCTTAAGTACTGTACCCATCCAATTATTGAGAGTGATATGCACGTGCTACCGGTATTATAAAACATGTGTGCACCTGCATACAATATTTGATAGCTGATTCGGTGTAATAAATAGACAGGCCCAGGAGTATTTATGTCACTCTCCTTGTGCCTCACTGTCAACTTGTTTCAAATTAATAGCTCATGAATGACAACATGTCTGGAGTAATGACTGTGAACTATTAAACATTCTTAAAACACTGAAGGGTCGTAAAACTTTTACACAGCTAAACCACTCCAATTTTATGGCTTCCAATTTGACAACTTACAATTTTATCCCTTCCTCCCCCCTCCCCTCCCCTTCACAGCCTTAGACTATGTAGTGCGCATCTTCATAAAATCATGTGTTTGGACTGGCTATAGGGATGGTGAGTTTTGGTCAGTGATATTTATGCAATTTTCGAATGGTACACATGAATGAGAATTTAATATTGAAAAAGAAAAAAATTTCATAACTGTCAGCACTTTTTGACAGAGGTGACTTGCAATTGTGGCAGACTTTTTTTTTTCGTTCAATGTCAGTCATGTGGTGATAATGAGGAAATATAAAATACCAGTACATATGTGAAAGTACTTATGTGGTAAATTGGAAGGGATTTTTGCAATTTTGATCACCTACTTTCTATAATTTAGTAAGCATTAGTTTAGCATAGGTTTCAAGCTGCTGATTATCTTTCATAATTTGTAAAATTACTGTTTACATGTACCGTGCATCAGGCTGTGATGTAATTTTCAAAACCGAGGGGGGGGGGGCAACACATTTGTGCCATCAGTATTTAAACTGTAGAAATTTGGAGCACAAATGATTAAAAGGAACAGGTAAACGGTTAAAGGGCATATAATGGTACAAATTGAAATTTGCAAACCACACTGAGGGAATTTCCTATTTAATTTTTACTTTGTTTGCCAAAAGAACATTAAAAGAACAACCTTACATACATAGAAATTTCAGCTGTCTGAACTGTTCTTGTTAAATATTTCAGGGACCTACTATTCTAATTCCTTATAGGATCCTGGCTAGGCTCCTAGACTAGAGCTACTGTAATAATAGTTTTTTTTTCTATTTTTTATAGAAAATCTATGACTTAAACTTTTGTTTGAGTGGATAAAAAGGGCACTGATGGCCCAAGCAAAATGTTCAAAATGCTTTGAAGAAATCAAAATAAACAACTAATGCCCGGGCTTCACTTTAAATATAGACTAGGCTGAGGTCCATTTATAGAATTTGCATCTGAAGTGTTAACCCTTGGCTAAGTGTTGAAACAGACCTATGAAAACTAAGAGACCTTCTAGGGGATTAAATATAGATCATCTACACCTTTAGTGTGCCAGGAAACTTACCACTCGAGATATTTTGTGCTCATGTATTAATTTGCGGATACCTACTGAGTTGATGTATTGCTGGAAATATGTACCCCAGCTTTAATGTTCTGTTCTATCAATGTTAATGTCATGTAATTTTAACATAAATGTTATTGCGGTAACAACTCTAGAAGACCTCTTAAACAGTTTTAAACTGTTTACAGATCTGTTAGTTGTTACTGCGTCTTCATATTGTACACATATGCATCTGGGTAGAATTACATGCTGTGAATTCATACCTTTCAGAGACACAGACTTAAGTGAACATGTTTGTGATGTATATATATATATATATACATGCTAAAGACTTCCACAGTAGGTGAATTATATTTGTGTGAGTATATAGAGAAATTATCATGACTGCAACCAATTAAATTTAAAATCCATTCCTCGTCATCATCATCATCATCATCGTATTATTTGTTTTACAGAAGTTATTCAGTTTCAGGCAGACTGTGCAGTATCCAAGCTGGGATTTAAAGCAGCATTCTCTCCTAAAAGATTTCTTATATGCCATGACTTTGTGACAAATATTGAAAACTATTAATATCTTTAATAACTGATATAAATCATTCATTCACAAAATAGTATTTAAAAAGTTTTGAAAAGTTTTCATTGGTCTACACATTCAAATCATGGTTTTGTATCCATTGGTTTGCATTCATGTAATTAGATTTCATGTACATAGAGGTAAGTGTCTGGGCCAAAAATGAATGAAATGATCAATTTACTCTTATCAATGGAATCTGTGAACACAGAGAAAATGCTAGATGGGTTGGTTTACCCTGCACTTGTTGCAGACATATTTTGAAAATGTGTTTTATGTTTGAAAGAACTATATGGCAAATTAATATCAATTGAACCGATATATACAGTATACTACTTTAAATAGGATTTATAATGAGAGATTTGTTTCTCCCACAGGATCTTGTTATTAGTGTTTCAGGTTACAAGTGGCTGTTTACTTTCAAGATTGTGCTTTTCAATTTGGAAATCAGCTTAAAGGGTTTGATGAGATGCTCGAATAAGAAACGCATGGGACAGAGTATTTGTTTTGTAATTAAAAATTGTTAAGAGAGTGATGAAATGGATATTGAAACTTTACTACTCTATAGTTGGATGAACCGTAAAATATCAAAGTCATAAGTATTTTCATGAAACAGTCAGTTTTAAGAAGGATTCTCATCAAGTATCCTATGACAGATAGATAGATACGTATTTCCAAAAGCTGCCATTACTTTATATCTGTAACAATTGACACGGGTACTGGTTCCCATATATGTGAACTATTCATTTCATTGCTAGTGCTTATAATAAACTATTTTAATACCATCCTGGTGAATGGTTTACTGCTTTGACAGCACTGGCAAGTCTTCTTTCTCACAATATGTCTTTACACGCCATCCATTGTTCATGGGAATGCACCTTTTTCGCCGACATCACATTAAAATTTATACAACGTGAGGCCGTGTGACTGTCTAGTCTTTTGGGGGATGTTGATCGGATCAATAAAACATGTACGGTGTATACTGTACAGTATGTTTGTACTGCTAATGCAATAGCGTTTGATTTCCATCAGGTTCACTGGTGAGCAGCGAGTAGTCTCAGCTTTAAGATCATCTATACATGACCATAACTTACCCAGGTGTGTTATGACTATAACATTTCTATAAATTTAATACTCACAACACTGTAGAGCTGGACTTGGATGCTCAGGCATGAACTGTTGTACTGTATGGTTTGTTGCAACTCAGATTAGGTGGGTTTTTTCCCTCCTGTGGACACATTTTTCACTATTTTAAAATGTATATTCTGTAAATTTACGAAATGAAATTGATGGAAGGGGGGAGGGGATGGGGAATAGTAGAGTTCTGTAGTTTTATGAATATCCATAAATGCCCACATCCTCAATCCCTTCCCTATCCCTCACAAACCCTCTCCAACCCCCCAACATATGTTACAAAGCAAATAGCATTACACACGTACATACAGTATTTCTGAATAAGAAATGTGTGCAGTTATAAAGTTCTTTATATCGTATTCAACAATTTGACGGTTGGAAGTGCGCAGACAGCTTCTTGTCATTGCTAGTTCAGTTTGTGATAGGTAAATATAGTTCCGTAACAAGTTCCATCACTGGAAGGAAATTGCGCATTTTCTCACTTAATCATTCTTTTGTATGTTCACACTGCCGTCTAAGTTGGGTCTCATTTCCTTTTCAAATATAAGGTTTCACTATATCTGTGTAAATTTATATACAATATAAGTGGATGGTTTTTAGTCGCTCTCGAAAAGTTTGGAATTCATTCACTGAGAAAATTACCAATTAACATTTTTAAGGGAAGCGTTTGCCGCTTAAGGTCCACAAAGAGTTACTTTGACAGTTAATGCCTGGCAGTGAAGGGTTCTCAGGTGATGATGGCCTTGGAGGATATTTGAGTAAATTTATCCTCAATGTGGTACTTGCTTTGAATAAGGATTTGAGAAGACAAGGAAGAAAGCAAGAGCTAAGGGTGGTAACAAACGGGGAAGGGGTCCCAAAACTGCCAAGTTTTTGCTTAAATTAGAATACACTAGAGCTCTGTATTATACAGCCAAATGTTGTAATGGTGTTGCACATGTATGAAGGCAGGGTCACAGCCTCCAGTGTGCCTCTTCCAACGGTGATACTGAAACCTTTAGTTAATAAAAATAAATATAACACAGAGAATCTAAAATTCTTTGGTTTCATCTCAAATCTTTACAGTCTAATTACATTTAAGTACTTAGATTTATTCCATTTTTTTTGGAGACTGAATTAATTTGACTTCTAATGCATCACTCCAAAATGCCTTCATGTACTGCACTTTCTCTGTTTTCTTCCCTAAATAGAAGACCTCATTCGACAAATCTGAACAACTTATGGTTCAAGAAATTTGTAGAAATTTTCAATATCATTCTATATAATCATTTCAAAATGAAACAGTTGTAAGAGTTGATGAATTATAGTAGTGTGTAGTAAAACCCTATGACATAATGCTGTGACTGAGTGGACAAAGGTGGTGGTATTGAAGCAATGACGCTTAGCAATCGGGAGGTTCCGGGTTCGATACCCGGCTGGGCCACAGTATGGTGGGTTTTTCACCAAGAGCAATCTACAGTTTTCCCATCCGAAATGACTTTCTAAATTGAAGAGATTCCAAATTTGAGTGAAAATTTTGAATTGGAAGCCACCCGATGTGAAGGTTGTAATCCATAAGCCTGCACGCAGGCTTCTCACACATTTCTGGTCACCCATGTATCGTAAAAATTTCTGCCTGAGTATGATTGATTATTTGAATGTGAGCTGTTTGTACCAGTATATTTATAATGGCAGGGCTGGTGGCATGAGCAGAAATCTTGCCGATGGCAAGATTACACATTGCTTTAAACAGTTTCTCAAGGTTTCACTGACATAGCAGTATGCTATTGCACAGAATATTACATACACTCACATATACAGACAGTTTGACTGTTCAGATTTTGAGTTTTGAGAGTTGGAAAAGGACATTAAGCATTCATTTTTTTAAATGATTCATCTATCATAATACCCTCACTTTTAGCAAGAAATTTGCTGAGCATTACTGTAGACCATATAGCATAATTTCTCTTTGTGTTTGTAACATAACCATAAAAAAAAGGGAAAAAGAGAGAAAGGTTTGATTTCAAGTGCTAGTAATTTAAATTTGCAGCTTTATAGCTTCTTTTTGTGCAGTGATTTTTTTATTGCCATTTTGTTGCCAAGTGTTTACGAGACATGCCTTTAAGAAATCTTGAATATATGACTGAAGGAGATCAAACTGATAAAGGAAATATCTTACTCTTCCTAATTTTTTTTTTTTATAAAAGCGAACGGTTTTACTATTGCATTACAATGCAATTTATACCAACACTTTGTACGTCATGTGCTACACAATGCCTACACATGTACATGTATACATATAGTACAGCTAAAATGTGTTGCACTGTGACTACTTGACTACTACTTTGTGTGCACATAAAAAAATATACATGGCATGTGCAAATCATGAACATAACTGGAAGGCTTTTTGCTTGTTACCCCACTTATCTTATCGAGACTTGAATTAGCAAACAACAGAAGCATTTACGTTACAGAGGAAAAGCGTAAAAGACGTCACAAGAATATCAGTAATGCAAAAAGGATGCATGGTATAATTGCTAATGAGCCATTATTTTCCCTTCAAATAGTCTTGGTTATATTATTTGAATTTTTCACATGTTTCATTTCACAGTCGTCAAGGCTTCTAGGTCTTATTATTCTCTGTATATATAAGTTTTTCAAGCCATGCAGAGATTTGGCAATATTACTGTCTCAATGCCATTATCATCACTGTTCTTAAGTATGCATAGAACATACAAGGATATATATACATAGAGATATATGAGATTAGCTGAAAACAAATGTATTCACAAAAGAGGCTAGCTTATATAAAGTGACATATAAAGTCATTCTCTGTTTATGGTTGTGATGGTTTAAATTTAAGGCTTACCTCCTCTATCATGTAGGTTCAAAGTGATTTTAGTTTTACCTTATTTAAGCATTAATTTGTTTTGAGGACAAAATTAAAGTGTATAAAGATGGTCAATTGGATGTAAGAGATGCATCTCATTAATGTAGAGCTGTTCTTTGCATTTATTTCATCTCATGAAATTAGCGAGATTAGGAATGAAGAAACGTTGGAATGAATAAGTAGGAGGCTGTGAGGGGTGATACATAAGTGGGTCAATGGGGGCGCAATGCTCAAATATTATCAATTTGGGTAGGCTAAAGTAGATTGTGATTACCCAAACCAGACAAGTTTTGGGGTAAGTTCTCACAATCTGGTTTGTGTACATCCTAGGTTATTATAAAGGAAAGAATTACTGTAGATAACTTCACACATAATATTCTACTTTGGTCGAGCCGTTGAAAGTTGAAGGCTACGAATAAATGGAAGGCAAAGAATATGCTGTTTAGTGTACTTTAATCCATAAGAAGACACTTAAGTCGCTCAAGTAACATGATATTAAAGATGAATTATCTTAAAGCACAGCAATTTTGTGCTAATATAGCTCTGGTTGTCAAAGGAAAAAGTTCAGAAGGAAATTTGATACAAGTACTTCATATGTGGAATGTTGGAGAGTAACAAGATCATACCATCATGTATTTTATTTCAAAAGTATATATTTTAGGAAAGACAAGACCGTGGCAGCAATTAGGATATTCAAGTATCTAAGGTTTACAAAATAATAAAGAACATATTACCATTTAAATTATTTTTGAATGAAAATTTCCCGTATCTCTGTGGTATGTGATGTGGTCATCCACATGAGATGATTCAAATTTGTAGACATGTGTATAACTGTAATATTGTGCTATATGGCCATAAAATGTTGTTACTCCATGTTCAGGGATGCATATAAATCTCAATTAAAAACAACTTTGTTTCCTAACAAAAAAGTGTGTTTCCTCATGAATTATGCAGTGGATGGAAAGTTGTTCCTACCCTCAAACACAAGGTGGGAGGAAGGAGGGAGGGTCACAGGGTTCCATTAGATATTGCACAGTCAGCATTCATGAGAATAAAGTGTACTGTTAATTCATTACACAGCCTCAATTTTCTTTTCATTTATACCAGATAAAATTTTCATGTTGCAAGTTGTACATGTTGCTCAGTATTTAGTTGACTCAGTGCGAATCCCAATGAAGACAACCGCATCAAAAACAAACAAATAAAACAATGCAACTTATAGTCTCAACTGATATTCATCTTGATGAGACAGTTAAAATAATAAAATTAAAATAAAAGCAAAACAAAGCCAAATAAAGAAGAAGAAGTAGGAAGAGGAGGAGGAAGGGGAAGAAGAGGGGCAGGAGGAGGAGAAGGAGGAATATTATAATATGACAATGTTGATATTATTTGTATCAAGCACAACAGAAATTGTTAAACTTCTCTCATTATCCCAATATGAATAATTCAGTACTGAAAATGTTAATTTTTAAGCTTCCAGATTGGCATTATATTACACAAACTAAAACAAGCATGTCCATGTCCCACATTTTTAACTTGAACATTTTGACTGTAAAGGCCTTCCTTTGCCATCATTTTACTTTTTCTCTCTCTCTCTGTCTCTCTCTCTCTCTGTCTCTCTTCCCTTCTTCCCCATATTCCCCATCTTACACCACCAGTGCAAGCAATAAATCTGTTCACTGATGTAAACAGGTATTCTTGTAACATTCAGCTGTCATTCTGTAATCCAACCACTGATTGATGTATGCCATTCATATAGTGTCTCGTTGCAAATTTCACCTTTATATGTGTATATCCCCAGTGTGTAAGTATATATGTTACATGAAAAACTGGTCATACAGAAGAGAATAGA
The DNA here is from genome assembly GCA_000934455.1 of Apostichopus parvimensis. Taxonomy (NCBI): domain Eukaryota; kingdom Metazoa; phylum Echinodermata; class Holothuroidea; order Aspidochirotida; family Stichopodidae; genus Apostichopus; species Apostichopus parvimensis. Next base: position 31,933 of record KN896279.1, read on the forward strand.
CAAAAAGAAAAAAAGAATCCCTTCAAGGAAATGAAAGAACTTGGTATACTCTCCTAAATCAAGTGGAAAACACAGAGCAAGAACGCACACAAAAAAAAAACACTTCATAATTTCTTTGCAACTTAAGACCGTCAAAAGAACATGATAAAAAGGAGAAGAAAAAAGAAAGAAAAAAAAGACAGATAAAAAAGACTCCTGATTTCTGCTGGCTATGCATAATTCGATAGCTGTATAATATATTCTTAATGGCAAACTACATGAGATCTTGCCTATGGATGTTAACATGTTATTGAACAACACTTTGGCAATTTTTTCTTCTTCTTCTTCTTCTCAATATTAATCAGTATCTGGGTCAATCTGAAATATTTGGGACTATCGGGCTGCTTTCAGAGCAAAAGTTGCTAGGAATACTTCAATTAAGATTCACAATGGAGAAAGAATTTGAATCAGATGAATGGTTGAAGCAATATGCAATGGACTTGGTTGGATATGTTCAAACTAATTGGTTCAAGAAAAAGAAAGGGAAAAAAATGTAGCTTGCATCTGACGTGGCGTAAGATATGTGGTTGCATGCTCTATTATAAAGCAGACTTAAATTTACAGTTGAGGGGCTTTTACCTTTTATGAATTTTTTTTAAGGATATATATAAATATTATGTCTTGTACAATCCGGATAAAATGTCACTGTTTTTTTTATCACTTTTTTAGTATCAGAATGGACAGCATGCGTGGCATTGTATGCACAGGTTGTATCGTACTGTAGTAATGCAATTACTGAGACAGCGCTGATGGGTATATTTACTTCATTCTTCTCCAACCTGTCTTCTATACATATATATGTACTTTGATCTACCCAAGCTGATAAACTGGTAACATTCTTGCACTGCATCTGCAATGACCCTCTCCATGGTCATGCGTAAGGTCAGAAATTTTCAAGTGTGATGATGCATGGTGTATCACTTGCATAAAAGCATGTTTTTACCCTGTGCGTTTTGTGCAAGCTTTAATTCAGATTGGTAGATTCAGACGGAAGAAAGAAATGGTGTTTGTCCCTGAAGTGGGTCAGATGGGGGTGCATTACTGAAATATTAACAACAGTAGTAGGCAAGGAAGATTGTAGTGTCATATATGTTGAATAGATACAGGTAAATAATTATTGTTCATAAATATCAAAAGCATTGACATTTTAATAGCAAGGTAAATCTCTTTGTGCCAACAGTACACATGAAAAGTCGCGCAGTAGTATTTTATTGCACCCTCCTCACATTGCAACCTCTACTGAACAAACCATGACTCTGTGCTGTAATCCTACAGTAAACTGAACCAAGTGATTACGAATGTTTGCAACAGCTGTAATAGGTTGCCTATTAATCACCACTTTCAGTAGGGGAGATATTACAGTTAGCAATGCCAGATTGTTACCTGTACATCACCACACATCACTTCTGTTGTGAACTAACAATCCTCGCGAATATTAATAAATCAAAATGCATCATCTCTATCGTGTTAATTCAATTCATATTCGACAAACAATGTCAACAGCTTACATTGATCATTTCTAAATTTCTTTTATATTGAGCTTTTTGATATGGAGATGTACTGCCTCTCATCGAAACATTGAAAGGTGAAGGCTAAGAAAAAATTGGAAGGCATCGAACATGCTGTACAGTGTAATTTACTCCATAAGAAGATAATAAATTCGCTCAAACAACGTGATATGGAAGATGAATTATCGTAAAGCACAGCAAATTTGCGGTAATATAGTTGGTTGTCGAAGAAAAACGTTTGGAAGGAAACTTGATACAAGTCCTTCATATTTAGATTGTTAGAGTCTACAAGATCTTGTATTATTTTACAGCAATATATTTATATAAAATGAGTTGCAATTTGACAGTTGTATGCACCACCGACAAGAGTTGGACTAATATGTGTTAAGAGATTACATGACATTCACATCACATAACAGGTTATAGAATGATATTTTGAGTGTTGTTAAATGTTAATCCTAAGCATCATGGTAACTTAATACACAGAAATACAGTATCATCTGGAATTACAGAGGATTATCCAATGCTTTTTCTAGGTGGAAGTGTGAAATTGTCAACAGCATCGGAAAGCCTGCGGTTTCACAGCAAAACCTCACGTCATCAGCTTTAACAAACTACTACTGTGGAAAGATCACATGTTACTATAAATAGATCTTTCCCAATTTAAAGGTTTACAATTGTTTTATTCTGTATGTAAAATAGAAGTGTGCCATACACAAAGCAGCGTGTTGATGAGTTGAACAGGGATTAATTTTGTGGAGTAGTTTTAAAGTCTCTCAATTATGTAACTTAAAAAAAAGCTGAGACTATGGCTTATGTGCAAAAACAATGTACTACAGATCATTGAACTATATATAGCAATTTGACCATCTTGCATAGCTTAATATTTCGATATTAGGAAGATGATAATTATCTAATGCCATTATCTCATTCCTACTGCAGATCATTGAAGTTTCTTCAAAATGAATAACAATACATTAACACTTGGTTTGTTCATGTTGCTACAGTATATACTAACAAGCAATTTAGAACATTTGGCCCAAAATTTAGCCAAAATCCTTCATTGTTACTATAAGAGACAAAGACCAGAACAAGAATGGAAGAAAACAATCAAATGAGAACAATGAAATGCCACTCCCCAACCTTCCCCTTTTCCTCCTCCAATTCTAGAGCAAGAACAGTACCACCATCGATGAAAGACATGCTAGATCGAAAATGATAAAAGCTGTTGCAGAAACATTTAGCTTATGTATGCGACAGAATAGCCATGCAGTCGCGATACAAAAATACAGAACTTGTGTAAAATTTGACTCGTTAAACATACAACGATATTGAAGTTTCGCCAGCCTCGTTTCTTTAAGTGTCTCGTGCCAACTTGCCAAGTCTTGAGGTCACGAAAGTAAAAGAAAATGGTGGTAGCTGTTCATTGTATTGATTTTCTTGCGCTTTAGGCTTTTATCACTTGAGAATGAGAGCTGAAAACTTTAATGAGACTGTCAAACATGTTGCTCATTATTCTAATTGCCAATGGTCGATAACGTAGAGCGAATTGAAGAAAAGATCTAGGAGAAGTGAGCCTACATTTTGACTGGTCGCATAGTCAGTCTGTATACTGTTAAAGTACAGTGTGTCTGTAAGACAAGAGGTGTGCTAAACAGCAGCTTGCACAACTTGAAACTTGAAACTTGGTTATTTATGACCAGCACTGTACTGTACTGTAGTAAAGAAATGGTGAAAGCAAACTGCAATCTTTTCTTTTATGAAGTTGATTCAATTCTCATTCCGTAATTTGCTCCGACATTTCATGTCATTGTATATAGAAGTAATCACCCTACATAAAGTTTTTGCAAGACTTCAAAATTTGTTACTTTTCCCCGGATTTCTTGAGATGAAAGTTAAATATTAATGTATTGAATATTATCCAAAAATTGATCACAATCGACTATGTCAAGCCTCTGTCAAGGAGCCGTTTCTGACACAGCATACGTGTAGGAGAATGAAATGTACATCTGGCATTTCAAAATCAAATGTCAGCCTGGTAATGATGTGCTACTGCAGTACTACACAGTATTGCAAATTGCAATTAGGTTACGTACAGTAAAGCCACGCTTGTCATACTGTAAACTTTTTTATTAAAGGGACTATAGTATCCCTAATTATATATATCTCGTTATAAAGTACTGTATAGTCTTACTTTTACCAAGAAAGAAAAGGAAGAAAGACATTTAGCAGAATAAAAAATAAGAACAACAGCTAATAAAAAGGCAAAAAATAACTTTTGTTCTAGAAACCAAAACTATTGTAGCTACATGTTCCATTTATATCTCAGAGATAATTATGTCAAGCTAAATTGGCTAAGATCAGACGATCAGTGTGTGTACAATACATCAAATAGTGTGTAATTACAAGTTTTCCAAAAATCATTCCTTTATCATTTTTTCCTGCGGAACCTTTTTCTCCAGAGTTTCTTTCTTTTAGGAGCAGAAAATCATAAAAGCAGATTGATTTTACCAGTAGACACTCTTGACAAAACTTGGGAGTTGTTTTTTTATTTTTTTTATTTTGTTATAGTTAATGTTGTATGTCATTTCTCACATTGTTATCAATGAGACAGGCATGTTTACATTATGTTGACCCATTTTCTGGGATAGAAATCAATTACCACATTTATGTGGAGATGGAGATGATCAGTTCAGGCGTCTCATCTCATAAACATACAGTCATATGCATGACTATATATAATATGGAGATATGGCAAACATAATTTTGCCAAATTGGAGAGACAAAGAGGGAAGAATGTATTGCACATGAGTCATGTGATATATTAACATTCATCATTTTTGATGTGCACGTTATGGGATATAATGCTCCTTTCTCTGTTATCCAGGAGCAAACCTTATAATTAAGTTTTAAAATCTTGAGTAGTGTGGTTAATGTCAAGTAACTTTAAGTTACTGCTTGTCGATTGTCTTGTCAGACTTTACTACGTCATTCAATTTATGTGTTTACATAATTTGCAACATTGTAAATGTCTTTCATGTTAATATGGTGGTAGCTATGTGTGTACGTGGATTGGTGTTATACACATTTTGCATTAATAGATAGGGTTGTAATATTTCAGTCTGCTCATGCTAACAACTTGTTTGCATGACAGCACCGTATGACTTAATTATGGACGGAAAAGTTATTGACACATGACGGCATGAGTAGCTGGATAAATACAGTCTTGTATTAACAAAACGAAATAAAGCATATTATAAATTGGCAATGAAATATACCTGTAGAAAAATCTATTTTATGAATAATATGGGAGATTGTTACATATGAAATCTGATTACATTAAAAGGATCCAACATTTATCGCCGGTTTACTTTGTGTAGGAGAATTGGCCACGGAACTTGATGACATAATTAATCATAGCAAATTATTATTGAATGGTTTTCCTATATGACAATTGCCTTGGCACTAAATCAAACTACTGGTACCACCTATCAATGTGTCAGTACGCATAATATCATTTTCTATTAAAGCACAGTTTTACTGTGATTTTCAAAGGACACGTACAATATATCATAAACCCGTGGAGTAGCAGCGAGACTTGACCCACACTGTGTATCCTGTCCTAACCAATCTGTACAAATATTTATAAAGAAGTTCTTGCGGACACTTAGCCGTTCCGAGTCTGTTTGTATGTAATATCAGTCATGTGTATGATCTAGACACGGCCACGGGGAAGAGCAGATTAATTGCCAGGCAAACGGTTGATTGACAAAGAAATATATGGATTATTAAAAGCCTCTTTATCAGAGCTAGAAAAAGTAAAAGTATCTAATAAATATTTTAAGAGAGTTTGACTTAATACAGCCCGAAGAAAGAAATCGGTAGGTTTGAATGTAGATGCCTCGCAGGAGTATCTGAAATCATACATATTGTATGGATGGAGGAATAAGAAATAGGATTTTGTATAAATTAGCTTATTTTCCATGAATGTCAAGAATGATGAAATAAATCGCAATGAAAAGGTCTTGACTTCTTGAACTGGCAGTTTTTAAAATTCATGCTATGAAACGTTATAAGGCACAAAAGTTTGATTTGTCACGTCCCCAGAAATAAAGGAATTAATCCATCAAAGTTGGTTACATTTCTCACACCATTTGATGTGTTGGAGAGGCTCATAGATGGAAGTGGCTGGAATACCTAGTCTAGCACACAGACTGGTCATTTAAGGTGCTATCTACTCTTATTGCTTCTTTTCTTTTTGACATTATGTTGATGCAGAAAAATTGCCAGCAATTTTGTTTAATACATAGATTCCGAACTGCAATTAACATTGACTGAGATAAGAGATACACAAACTGTAACGCCAATTAATGGAATGATGAACACTTACAAGACTGATGTTTGAAGATCGAAAGGTCAGTGAGGTACAATTTGATGTGAAGTACTTCAGTACTGTATACAGTACATGCCTTTAGGTACAGTAACATGTATTATTGAAGAATACTATATAGTGATGTATGGTGTACATACCCTCAGTTACAGTAACATGTATTATTCTTTTCTACAAGTATGCTATTTGAAGAATACTATAAACTGAAATAGATATGTGTAAAAACTGGCAACCTATAAACAGTAAATACTAAAATGCAACGACTCAGTCTGATGCATGTAATGTGCACAGTATGATGAATGTAATGGCCAGTGAGATACAAAATACAAAAACTTCTATCTGAAAGACATGCATTGTGTGTGTTGGAGGAGGGGGAAGAGAGAGATGGAGGATGGAGAAGGGCAAGGACCTCACTTTCCATTATAAGTACAGTATGCAGTGTGAATAATGGTTAGTGATATATAGTATATGTTTCACATGAAATAGCCAGGCTTTCAGTAATTGTTTGCTTTTGTTCATGTTTGATAAAATGTATCATTTGGATAAAAATGTAATGTTATTAATCTTGTATTCACAGGTAAATTATAAATTATATCAAATTGATTAATCTGTTAATTCACCTTTGATAGCTTTTGTGCTGTCTCGACCCTACTTGATATCATACAGTTATAGCTTTCAGTCAAAAGTCTCTATTATGCTCTCAAGATGTTCAATTAGTATTTTGCCAGTAACGAAGCATGCATAGTTTTTACTGACTGCAAAAAATGAATTGCAGTTGTGAATTGTAAGCTTTCACTTGGAGGCTTCTGTTATCATCATTTTTAAGCTGCTATCTACTGTAGATGATTTTTTTTATTTTTTTTGCTATTTAAAATAATCAAATTAAAGACATTTGATTGCTTTATAAGCCACATCAGTTGAAACAAATCTTGTTAATGTAACCTTTAAAGCTGCTCTTTTTGTATTAAATCATTTCCTTAGCAGGAACTTTGTCCTTGAAAGTGACAGAGTGAGCTTACATACTCTGGGATCTGCATGTTATTCAGCCAACACTAACTTCCCATAGCGCTCTTTTTGCGTGCCAAAATCCCTTTATCCCTGCTCTAGCTGTCTCACTAACTCCCCTAAACGTCATGAAATACGTTGGTTACACATATATAATGCTTGTAAACAGCAAAGTTGGTCACTTATAAAACTATAACATTTCTGATCTGACAGAGCAGAAGGAGATTCAAACAAGAAAATATTGTGCCTCTAGTCATGACAGCTGCATGTGGATAGCTCTCACCATGGATAATATTATAAGATCTACATATGTATACCCTGTCTGTGAATGGAATCTCTTAACAATCTATGAACAAAAACTCCCTGCTTGTTTTCTTTGCAGCCTATAATAATGCTCAGAGAAGCATGCTTGTTGCTAGCGATCGGCAAATCTTTGTAAAGACACCGTATACTAATATCGAGTCGGTCGTATACATACATATCTAGGTCGTAACACATATATTTTTAGCATTACATCAAAGTTTTTTGTAAAGATCGGTAAATGATGATGATTATGATGACGATGATGTGAGTGAAATAATACAGTATATGAAATAAGTAAGTTTGTAATGATGACTCACGTACAGTATATATATGTGAGCAGGCCTTGCAGTGAATATTGCAAGAAGTACAGTATAAAAGGCGATCTGTATTTATCTTCATAGATTATCTCAGTCTTTACTACATAGCATATCTACATATATTTTTTGGTAATTTTTTGTTTGATGCAAAAGAACAAAAATATATAAAGAAAAATAATACTTTTTGACTTTAAGTCTAAAAGTATTATTTTTCTTTACATACAGAGTGACATCATTGTACTGTTTTATGAGTGACCGACAATTTTTGTTAAATTTCATTTCAATTCACGTGAACTGAGAAGTGAGGTGCTGTATTCTTTTGTATTAAGGCTAATTACATTTTACAGAAAAATGAGATACACTCAAATTATTAAACAGGAAAGGATTTTTAAACTTATAATCTGATGCTTATACCTCACCAAAATATCATTTGTGCCACATTTTTGTCATCCTCTTCTTGAAGATATAAAGTTGTGATTAATGTGAGAATCTTTATGAAAGCGTTGCCTTTTAGAATTTACTTTGCTTCCTTGCTTACCTGTCTCCTCACAACCTCAGTACTCTGGTTCTACCGCACCTGAAATAAACTGGTAACTTTTTAACACTGCCTGCCTTCTATGCGCGCCCTCTTTGTCTGGACCCTTCCAGTCAATGCCCTCCCGACTCATTCTACCACAGAAAGTGTTTTGACCTTCATTTTAAGTACGGATTTTTCTTGTTTGTCAATTCGTCGGTACTGGACTTTTCAAGTCCTTTTTTTGGTGTTTTGGAAGTATGAAATACTAACTGACGTTGTTGTGCGCAGCCCAGTTAAGTATCTTTTTCATTTGGGAAGGTTTGTGGGACAGCCCTTTTCCCGCCTTGTTTAGTGTATGCCGTGTACAGTATCAGTTCCACAAATTGCTAGTTAGTTTTCCCGCCCATTGTGTACTTGTTAGATTGTTTTCTTTTCTACTTGATTTCTACTAGATTTACGACTAAATGTTGTAACTTTTCTTGAAGTGAATGCAAGAAAAAACGAGCAAAAAAAAAAAAAAAACTTAAAGGTCAAGCGACACGTAGACTTGACTTTACATAATATTAAACTTAACAATTTTTACATTAAGAAAAACCCAACACCGCGATTTTTTTCCGTCTCCAAAGGGGTAGAAATCGGTAAAAAGTACTGTTACGTAATAGATTCAGTGACGTCACGGGGGGAAGCGCAGAAGA
>KN896284.1:901-11363 GCA_000934455.1 Apostichopus parvimensis
GCAGGCTGAGGCTTCAATGAAAGATTTTAACCGGGACGTGACTTCTAAACAGTAATTTCATCACTTCACTACAGAACTACTGCAATCAATTAGTCTTTCAATTTTAACCCACTCCTTTTTAATACAGTCAAACTTCAGCGTTTGTCATGAAGGCTATTAACCCCACTGTAGCGACCATTCTATACACAAAGTGGAAAGTTAATTTACATAAAGGCTTACAAACACTTTTCGTCTAAAAGGAGTTTAGTGTTGTTGAAAAAACATGCACTGTCAATCTTTCTAAAGTGCTCATGTAAGAAAGTAAACTAGTCAACAACTTTGTACCTGTTTTTTCTCGTCTGAATGATCTTTTCACTGTGGCCGAGTGGAGGAAGGCGGTGGCAATTGCAGAAACGTGTCTTAGAACTCGGGACATTCGGGATTCGATCACCGGCTGGGTGGGATTTGAGTTATTCAAAAGCAATGTACGGTTTTCTATATGAACTTACTTTCTAAATTGAAAAGATTCCAAATTTGAGATAAAATGATGAACTGGAAGCCATCCGACGTGAAAGTAGTAACCAATCAGCCCTTTACAGGCTTCTCCCACATCCGTGCTTGCTTAAGCGTACTGTCTGATTACTATCATCTCATCGCTTCCATATAGAGAGGATCACATATTGTAGTTCATTTGCCACTTTGGCTATATACAGCTATGTCAGTTGCCAAATCAATAGTTCTCATGATAATGGTTAATTTTCCTAAGTACCTACTCTCGGAGGGGGGGGGGGGGGTTCACCCTTGGTGGGGTACCCCAGGATCACCGGAAGTCCATGACTGAGGGAGGGGTCAAAGCGTGTCCGTCGGTTTGTGTGTATGTGTTATTGTGTCCAATTTTGTGTCAAACCCCTTCCTTAACGACTGGGCCGATTTTGTTCAAAGAGATATTTTTCAAAGGAAAGTCAATCAAGATAGAGCCAGGGCAAGGAAAGCTTGATCCACTCTCAACTGACCCCAGTCCCTTTACATATGGAGACCGTGAAAGGTATGATCATGGAAATGTTACGTCATATGAGTATATCACGGGTCCCTTGGAACAAGGGAATATAGATACTACACATGGGGGGGGGGGGCTGTAACGACTTGCCCGAAAAATATAACCAAATTTTTTTCAGTCTTTTGAGCGCCAGTTTTTAAGAATAAAACACATAGGCATATGTTCAGCTATATAAACGCAGGTGATGTGAGAACATGTTTTTCTCAGTAGTAGGAACCAGCGTTCAAAACATCTAATTAGATATTATTATCGTTGATATTTATCGTTGATATTATTTTGTGTGTGTAAAGATTCGGGAGGGCTTAAGGGGGAGTCGGGTTATAATAGTTCATGGTAATCATTTTGGTTAGGGCTAGGCTTATATATTGGTTCAAAGAAACATGATAAAACCGCGGTGGATTTAAGTCGTATTTCATTATTTCATTCTAACGAACGTTGGGTGTTACCTTGCAATCAACATATATAATGTCAATAACACACAGTAAAAGTATTATAAAACAAAGACCTTTAATTAATTTCTATTTCACCTTAATGAGCTGAAACTGGGCATATGCATTCCAATAAACATGTAACAATTCCAATGTAAGCCAACAAATTTAAGCCTGAGCCATGGGTTTGAATCTTTCCAGAACAGATCAAGTTATATAAGGACAACATCAACAAAACTAATCTGGAAGCTAAAGGACACTGTGTCACACTTGAGCCGTAAATGCTTAAGGTACTTTCACTTAATGATCATGAAAAAGTTGTTGTTTTAAAGTAATTGAAATGCCTTAGTCCGAAGACATGCAATGTTTTGGATGCATAAGGCTTCAAGAAAAGATTTTAACCGAGACGTGGCTTCTTAACAGTATAGATTTCACCACTTCACTTTAGAACTACTGCAATCAATTAGTCTTTCAATTTTAACCCACTCCTTTTTAATACATAAAAGTAATAGTTAAATTTACACGTATGAAGTTTTTGTTGGTCGAACTCATGTTCAAGCATATGAAACAGTTTGGACATCTTAAAATGGATATTTGTGCAAGATTAAATACTCATAGAGTTTTAGAGTTTAGAGTTTTTGTACTCAGGCTGGCAAGGCTATATAGTAATCATTCCAACTTGAGGGAACTCCATTTGGACTCGTATGCATGCTGTTGTACTCATATGCTACCAGTGGCCGCTTATCAGAGTAAGGTTTGAACGACGTGTATGTCTATACTGATGAACGATAAGCTAAAGCCTGGATACAATTATGTACACTAAAACTGATAAACCCGTACCGGTACATATTATAAGTTGGCGAGTTCTGGACTAAGGACACAGGGTGACGTTCTTAATTTGAGGATATGACGTCATCAACTTGAGCTCTAATAATATTGATTTTCTCTGGTGATTTGAAATAAAATGCAAGGATCTATACAAAAGCAGTTACAAAGGCTGAGGTAAGAATTTGAGAACTTGAAAATGATACTAATTGAAATACAAATAACTAAAGTCTAACACTCAACATGCCGTGACGTCACAATTGTTGGTTTCAACCCGGCCACCTAATCAAAGTAAGGCGATTAAGAACAATTTACAAAATGGCGTTTGTATAACTGCCGATCTTATACTTGCATATGCAAAATGCACACATGCCAAATTGTCAAGTATATGGTTTACTCAATGCTTTCACTGCCAAAGTTCAGTACCATTACGGTATCAGGCATATATGTGTTTCCGTACAAATGCGGGGTTCGGGCTAATTTCCTTTTCGAATACCCCTTAGACAGTCATCATTTTCAAAGCTTGATGACCAACCGCCACACCTTTACAGAGCACGACATGAAAATGTACATAATAACAGCATAACGTTAAATTGATACCCAAGACAAACATCTACGATGGTAGACAAGTTACACTCATACCCACACACACAAGTTTAACGTAAATTATATCCACGCAAACATGACACGTATATTATATCCACACAAGCATAACAAATATTATACCCACACAAGCATAACATAGGATTATGCACACAGGCATAACATAACACATGCATATGCAAGCATTACAAGTTATATCCAAAGATATGATCATAGCACAAATTAAATTACTCAAAGAAGCATATAGCAAACTGAGCGATATACCCGGATACTAGTATAACATAACAGTTGTATGTCCAAGCACATGTGTAATTTCAGTATTATTCGAACGACCACAATAGCACATACACCCACACAAGTATAATAAATCGTTATGTATGCATAACAAGTCATACTCGAACACAGTTAACATAACATGAATTACGCCAATACAATCATATCATAATGTCATACCAAAGCATACAAAAACTAGAATATATATAGAGTATAAATACCACGCACCACAAGCACAGTACAGCTTACCCACATATAGAGTATAGTATAAGAAAGTAACATATCCACACAAGCATACGCGTTGTCAGCCCACGGAGTTATCGATATCACAAGGTTTTTCTTTCTAATATAAACATTAGCACCGCTATTGCCTACTTAAAATAATAAATAACAAGACAAATAGCGTTAAATTGACAAACGAATAAAGAAAATACCACCATGTCTATAATAATGTTTGGCCAATAAAACATATTGTTTCTAGTATATCATGTGACATAATTCGGATCACAACGAATGAGGTAGAGTCTACTTGCCCCCTTTTCCCCGCCCTTTCTTATTAAACTTGAAACCTTCTATACAAATAGAGAGAAAACAAATGCTTAAATTGAAAATATAACCATCATTTCACTCACATGGTAATTTCAATACCACACTACCGCCGCCTATTCCTCCACAACTCCCACAGGGACATATGTCATCTATATATGTGGAGATTGGATTTACCTTACCATTTGCTACATAATCAATTCGATTTCATGAATTTACAAACAAAACGTTTTTATTCGTACTTATGGTAGCCAATTATTAAAAATAAAATTGCATACTGCACAAGGGTAGACATTTGTAAACTATAGTCCCGTCAAAGGACAAACTTATGTACACTGGAGATGTATATCCATGGACTGGTGACACTATTTAACTTAGCCGAACAATGTCTTTCTTTTTGAGCGAACAACGCTATAGTGTCGTCAGAAAAGACAGATTTCTTAACACTTCTTTTTTTTTGTCAGATAAACAATCCCAATATTCTCTCATTCAATCAATACAGAATTGTCTGTCAAAACAATACTAGTAATGTCAGTGAAGACAACGATTCTTGACACGATCTATCTTCAGATAAACAATTCCAATATTCTCAATCAATCAACTCAGTATAGTCTGCCAAACCACACCAGTTTTGTCAGAAAAGACAATAGTTGTTACACTTGTTCAGCTACCCATTTATAATGTTTTTTTTCTGGTGTGTGTGTGTGTGTAGGTGTGTCTGTGTGTGTACTTGTTCTATACAGGAAGGTAAAATAACCAAGAAGCACAGATCTTTGAACCGTTGACGTGAGAACAGCATTGTTTCACAATACAGTGTATATACGTCTTTGGTTCTACTTGTTATAAATAAAAGTAGAAGAAGAAAAAAAAGCAAGCATTGCAACAATTCGCAACATATATATCAACAAAGATGCAACTTAAGCAAATGCAATATAGTCCTCATTTATAAAGTGTTTTGTGTTCTTCTCTCCCAGGCTACATCCGCCATCTCTCCCCCCCCCCCCCTCTCTCTCCGTAATATAGAACAGAATGATTCACGGACGATAGATCATTTATTTACGCCCAAATGTCTTTATTTGCACGAGCAGAATTCCTATCTAACATATATTTTTGCATCCAAGGTTTTGTACCACATTGCACACAACTACCGTACCATTCCTGACCGAAGAAATCGCGTTTCTTATGTGGAATATCAGTGAGCTTCACATGTTTCTCTAATATATCACATTGTGTTTGATTAGTCAATGGCCTAACGTAGTGTTCCTCTTGACCATGAGACACTAATTCACCCAGGTTTTTCCATTTAAAATATTCCAAGTATTTCTCTTGATTGGCATTAACTTGAACGAGGTGTAGTGCCATTTCTTCCAAAGAATCAAATTGATCCGGATGGATAAATGAATGAGGTGGCGCGATTTTAAGATAATGGTCGTACGGTGCACCTACCACGATAGGCACGAGGCCTAACTCTAAAGTTCTCCAAAATTTCTCCGTCACGTAATCTTCACAGCAACTGTTTTCTAAACTCAGATAAAATTTATAAGGTGTTAAAATCTCCTTGAGCGCTTGAAAATTATTCCAAGGTATCTCGGTGTCACCACATCTACCGTACTTATCGATATGGACAACGCCTCCGATATCTTCAACAAATAATTGTCGATTCCACTGTAATGTCTCGCAGTGGCTTCCCATCCAGGCCGAAAACTTACTCTTAGACGCCAACAACGCGGCCGTGTCGAATTTTGTCGGCGCTTGGCCTGGGTATACCTTGTAGTAACCATACGGATGCACAAAATCAGAATCAGTCTTGTAGGAGTCAATGAAATCGAAGATATTGTCGGCATATTTATTAGGTGGCTGCACCCCTGGGCCATATAAGGGACTCTCTTCGGTGATCATGACCCAGCTTTGACCCTCGGTACGATTGCCATGCGCCCAGTCCCACATTTCCGGAGTCAACCATTGATAAACGTCCGTGAAAAGGACCACGTCGTGTCCCGGTATGTCCTTTGCTTCCAACGAATAACTTAAAGTCACGTAACAATCCAATATAGGGCAATGTAGTACCCTGGGAAACGATATCAGATATTTGTACTGGGAGAATTCTTCAAAACTGCAAAATTCGAACCAATGTTGCCGGAGACCAAACAAGAGGAATCGTTTGTAACATTTGAGTGGCTGCGTCGGTGGCTTAGGTCGATCTATGATATCTGTTGACGTATTACTGCGCAGAGGCGGCGTCGTTACCAATCGTCGTTCCACTGGCGTCGATGGAAGTTCTTTCCGTCCGAGGTAAGGAACGTCACGTGCAGAGAGCTCCGAGATCGTACTTCTACTTACGGACCGGTTTATGAAGATGTAGACAACGATGACAATGTTTAACACTAACGATACTCTAAAAAAAGTTTTCGCTTTTCTCAGTCGCCACAACATTTTCAGGTTTTTATATCCCCACGTCTTTTTGTTGTTGTTGTTGTTTTTTTTTATGATTTTCAACTCTCCCTTATTTTCTCAGTCAGTCAGTTACCGATTGAGTCACCACGGCCTCCAAGAAAATATAACTGAGTATTCCAACAAAATGGAGGTAACCTTCGTCCTTCGTCGTTATGTTTTACACCGTAAAAGTATAGTCTGTTTTTGAACAATGTTTAAAACACGATAACACACATTACTATTGGCCGGAGAGATGCTGTCTTCACATAGGCCTATTCTGCTGCCGTGTATACAGTACCTGTGTTGTAAACCAGTACGTTATCTATCAAATGTCTTGTTGTGTTCAAAGCTCATTCTTCCGTGTATAGCATATTTCTCTACTCGAAGTTATGTCCGTCTGTTTAAGCTCCTTGCAATTCGCTACTTGTCTCTTCTTCAAGGTCCATTCATCAGTTAAGCTCTCCCCTTTTTTCGGTGACCATAGCTGCCCGCATCAAAAGTTACATACAATGGTAATCTGCAGATGAATGAAAAGAAACGGCCGTTGATACTTTGTCATTCAAATGATTTAAGTAACTTTAACACCGTCAGGAGAGTTGCTCACGATTTGTTTTCCCCTTCTGAATTTGACAGAATGAAGAGAAAGGAATCTTTTAGTAGCGAGCTCTTTTCTCTCGACATATTCTGTATGCATAGATACCTCTCTGGGACGAAAATATCTCTAACCATTAACACCGACTGCATGAGGGACTCGTGTTAATCACTTGAGGTGATTATACGATTGCAGTCTAGATTATAAGGGAACTGGAGTTCAGAGTGGATCAAGTTGGTTGGTTTGCTTACCCAGGCTCCATCTTCAGTGACTTTTCTTTTTAAAGCAAAAGTACCATTAACAATACCATGGTCATATTCGCCCAAAGTAAGAGGGGTGGGTGTTGAGCTGTCATAGAATTTACCATGACAGTTAACGTGCTTCAGTTCTCTTCAACAGTGCCCTACCCTATAGGTGACATCTCTTTAAACAGTTCCACTTTAATCTATAAACTTTATATTGGCCGGGAAATTTGAATCATATTAGTGCCAAGAAACATGTTAATAATACCCAACTGCTGAACTGCACCAGACATCACACAGATACACACCGACCATCACTTTCATACCTCCGTCCCACACCACTACACCCCCCCCCCCTCCCCTCTCTCTATCTCCCTTCCACGGCCACTCTCTCATTCCCTTGTTCTCGTTACATCTTGAGAGAGGTGTTAGAGACTGGTAACATAAAATGAAACGGTCCAAATGGCATTGATGATGGCATAGTTTTATAGCTCAAACGCTCGAATTTGGAAGTCGATAGTATACAGTACAATTGTTCGCTCTCTGTGTATAAACAGTACCTATTTCAGCGTCTGATTTTCGCGGTATACCAAAGATGACGTCACACGGTGACCAGAGGCTCCTTTGGGTCAATCTCTGTTTTCAGACATTCCAGAGGTATATGTCACGTGACTACCCAAAATGTCCATTTTCGTGGTTGTTTTTTGATGGGTTATAGTAGGTTTTCGAAGATTTTTTTTTCTTCACATGTTGATTATGGGTATGTAAACTCCCAAATTAATGGAAAATCCCCGAAAAAAAATTGTCTCCGTAGTTGGGCTTTAAGAAGGAAAAGGAGCTGGAGACGGAGATAGAGGCTGAAGAAAGAGCGAAATTGTTAGACTAGTCACTTATGAGCTTTAGTAAAGTGAAGTTGAATGTGGAGAAGTTTATTAGCACTATATACTAGTGCAGGTATATATAAACACATCTAGAGCTAAAAGTCAATTAAGAAAGGTTTTCCTTTATTTTATATAGTCAGGTCTACTTAAATTACAAATTTTGATACAATTTTATGCGATTATTGGAGTGTTAGCTCAGTGGTTAACGCCGGTGCCTTCCAATCATAAGGTCCCCGGTTCGAGTCACTCCAAGATTAATGTATATCGTCCAGTTACAGAGTTGTTGACAATTGACAATTTATAATCATGGACGTCGCCGACAGCAATGTGTGCCGTCTGGCAAGGGTGTTTGTTCAATAACAACTTCCCGACATGGACGTTAATAATAATAATAATAATAACTGTTTTTTGTATAGCGCAGGTATCCAGAGCACAAGGCAATGGATGTGTGCCGAGAGATTGGCTTCGGTAAGCTTGCGAGTCTATAAGCCTCCATGGCTTCTTTCGCGAGTTCCTGCTTGCGGGAAGATCACATATACATATACATACATACAAATATGAATGTAAGAGACTGACTTCGGTCAGCTTGCGGCTTTGATAAGCCAATGAGGCTTCTTCGCGAGTTCCTGCTTGCAGGAGGATCTAAAATACATACAATACATAGATACATACATTATCATGTTGCTGTATTTTTGTTGTTATAATATACCAATTTCGTTTGCAAGCAGCTTATATATGTTATAGAGGTGGGGGTCGGGATGAATAATATGATGAAGGAATCCTTTAATCCGCTGTCGGCGGATGGAATCGCCTTACTTCGATTTATACTTCGAAGTATACCAGGACGGGAGGGGTGGGTGAGGGTGAGGGGGAGGGGGGAGGGTCTCTAATGGTTCTACCTATATAACTTCAAAAAAGTACCTGACTGATATTCCCAGGTCGTTATTTATTGGATTAAAATGCACTTTGTATATGTTTAAACTTTGACTTAGTACTAAAGTAAATACAATGATGGATTGACGTCCCGAAGACGGATTTTGGGAAACGGGACCGGAAACTGAGCTGAACAACTTTGATTTTGAAGCATAAAATGAGATTAAATTGAATCTCGATTACATTGTAGCTATCGGTATAGGACAAATCTAAGTAAGGATTTCGTTGACGAACAAAGCCGCTATAGCAAGGTCTCATATCTTGCTTTAATTATTCAAATCTGGTGAACCAGGCGAAGGTGTTCAGCCTCGTCTAATGAGATGTATCTTTTGGTCATAACCGTGGAGACAGCTGCCGTCAGGTTTAATTTCCATTACTTTTTTGGCAGTATATATGGTCAAGGTCATTTTGTATGATTTCGTTTCTTTTCTCGAATTGAAACTGAACTTTATCTTTTTTTGGAGTTTATTTTGAAGCTATTTCATCCAAAATCTCATTACAGCGTTGGTCATTAAGCGAAAGTAACAATAGCCAGCTCGTATTTTCACATAGTAAACTAAAAAGCCGAAAATTTGAAATTATCCAATTTTGTATTTAAATGGTTTTGACACCGCTATAAAAAAAAAGTGCCCGGATGACGAAATGTTGAAGATCACGGTTCTAATTCTTTAGTTCCTATAAAAAAAACCGGATATACTCAAGAGGACATTTTATTTTTGATTAATGGAAGGAAGACCCTATATTCGCTTAGCATCCTGATGAATTTTGCATGCAATTCTTATATAGTGTGCTCGATACATTGGTAGATGAAATGGATACATTCCAAACATACGCCATATTGCTTATTATAGTTGACATTAAATGATCTAATTTTGAGCCTCACAAGCAATGTCCGACCAAAAGTTTGAGGACTGAATTCTTCAGAACAGTAACAAGCTTAACTTTTTGAAGACAATACCGCTGCCCTCAGTATAAGATACTATCGTGTGGAGCATGGGGTGGGGGTGGGGTAGGCCAGGTTTTGAGGTACTCGCAATATCGTATGGTGGGTAGACACTGCTAACAGAGCTAACAGGAGCAGAGAGGCCTGCAGCTGCCTCGACTTTTCTTAAGGGGGCACAGGCGTTACTGGATCATTCAGCCGGCTCATTTAAAGTTAGTGTTAGTCAATCACATGATCATACAGTGTCATATAAGTATATATATCCCACCGTAGCAGATATATGCCAAACCAATTGGGTAATAGCCTAAACTTGAATTAGACTTACTAAAACGTTCGTCTCTGGAAGGATGCCAGTCCCCTGAATTCACGCCTTACTGCTTTAAGGAACTGCAACAATAAAGTCTTAAGTAATAGACAATTTTTAAAGGTTTCAAATCAGTTTATAAGAATTTGTGCACAGGTGAGTAAAGAAGCTTGTTTACCAGTGACGAAAATGTTGGTCTTGACACAGAAAATTGAAAGCCTGCCATGAATGACCAATGTCTCAGAGACCCTATTAGTTTGATGCTAACGGGACATTATTAATAAGGGGAATGCTACCATAAAACGTACATGTACACCGACCGTCTGCAAACCATGGGATGCGACGAGATCGATTAAGTTATGTTTTGTTAACATCAATCCCATGAGTCCAAACCAGCTTTCATAAATTTTAGTTGGGGGGGGG